>BGPR01009841.1:0-25972 GCA_013235015.1 Araneus ventricosus | reverse complement strand
ATAATTATTATTGAAGATAATTAATGAATAATTGATAATAATTATTATTGAAGATAATTAATGAATAATTGATAATAATTATTGAAGATAATAATTGAGAAAACATAAATGTTTTCAGGTCTGAACAAGACAGGCATTTACTTTAAGTTTTTTTGCATGAAATCGTAATCCTGTTAGGCATTTTCCAAAATATTTATTCTGTGGGCCTTTGGTCTTTTTAAAATATTAATTTTTTGCCACTTTTCTTTCAAACTTTTTCCGAACCTCTATTCAGTCTTATGTAAATATAAAATAAGGAAACAGATAATTTATTAATAATTAAATTAATGTAAATATCTGTAACAACTTAAATTCATTATAAGTATTTCCATTATCTATTGGAATTTATTGAGGAAAACGAAATATCGTCGCTCAACAAGTAACACCACCTATCTCAATATTTTGAAATTTCAAAGAGGAAGAAAATACTTAATTTTTCTGAATTTTTTCAAATCTGGTAGGAACATGCGGTCTCCTGTTTATATCAGATGTTTAAAAAAATAAAGAACTGTCCATTATTAGCTGCGAAAATAGGGTATTTTCTTCCTCTTTGAAATTTCAAAAAAATGAGATAGGTGGTGTTGCATGTTAAGCGACGATATATTTTGTTATTCCTGTGTAAAGTACTGAATATTTTTAAATAAATGAAAAATTAAAGTGCTAATTATAAGCATTATTAAATTTGAGACTGTTAAATTTAAGTGAGATAATAGATAAATGTGCTGAAATTAAAGCAAGGAAGATAAAGTTATAATAATTTTGTGTTTTCTTTTATATTGATATTAATATGTTGCAAGTTAATTACAACTATTTAGCAAAAAATAAATGCCGTATATGTTCCTTTCTTGTTTAAAAAATCAAACATTTTATTCATTTACTCACTTTTTTGTACACTGGAAGCCCCACTCCATATTTGTGTCCATTCTCTCAAAATCCGAAGGACAGTATTGTCTCGTTGCACAGTTTAAGAAGGGCTAAACTAAGCGACTGAGCTGTTTTTTATAATTTAAAATGCCCTAATATAATTTAAGATGCCCTACTACATAAAAATTCTTGAAAAAAAATGCAAATGTGGTGTAAAACTTCAACTCACAAAATAAAAAAAATATTATTTAAATCTTCTTTTAATTAGTTGCCTCTTTCCTGTTTCCATATTTGTACGAACACTGTGGTTTAGTTATTTTTTTAGTTCAATATAAAAATCGTATGCACGATAATTACAATCTCAGTACATTTTAATTTCATGCTCTCATTTCCTTTATCTAGAGCTATTGATGAGAAGAATTCCTACAATTAAGTAATTTATTTTAAATGTTTTAAAAGAGTCAATTCTAAGAGGCTGTTATACTACAATATCTGTCAGTTGTGATTATGCCCTGACAAAGACACGGAAATTAAATTGAGAAAAGCCACATGCACGCAAACTTTCTGTGTCTTTACGTTTATTGACTTCAAGCTGTAAACAAAAACATTAACGTATATTTTGATCCTTGAAATTAAAAAAATAATAATAACAAGAATTGAAAGCACATCCGGACTTTGATCGATTACTCTCAATGGAGCGTGGAATCGGATAAATTTTAATTAATACAGGCTTTCTAAAACAACGAAGGACCTTTACATCTGTTTTCTTTTTTTTAAATGAATAATCTAACCGAAAGATAGGAATTATTTTGCTGATATTTCTAAAAGAAATCTTTCTGTATCGTTTTTCCAATAGAAATTTTATTTATTCATCTCTATCAGACATGAGCTAATTATTTCTAATTCTAGCAAATCGTAAATAGAGTGAAACGTTGGTTTGCATCAATACGAGGTTTTTTTCTGCAAAAAAATATTTTATGAATCTACTAACATACATTTAAAAATTTTGTTTTTGTGAATCAATAAGTAGCTTATTCGTAACCGAAAGTGATCATGCTATTTCCTTTTTTTCTATTCAAAATGCTGAAATTACTCGAGCGAAATAATTATCGTTTGGTTTTGATTTGGTTTTTCATAAAAGGATCTTTCAAAAAGTTTTTTAAATAGTCAAAAAATCATAGTTAAAGAATAAAAACTGGAAGTAAATAAGCATTTAGGTAGTTGATACGTTAATCGAAAGTCTAACTAATTTTTAATGTTTAAGCAATCCAAAATAAAATCTGGTACAAAATCATCGAAATATATACTTTTTTAAAGAAAAGAAAATTTTGTCAAAAGATTTTGGATTGTTGAGGTAAAGAAGAGAAGAAAATTTCAAAAAGAATTAAATTTTAGTTTAAATCATCCGTTTATTCGGATTTTATTCAATTTTGCCTTCATTCGAATAATTTTTAAAAGTTTTAAATTATTATTACAAAATATATGTTGAGTTATTTATGCGCATTTTTAGAATATCATTTAAGTTTTTTTATTAACAGAATACAACTTTTCTAGTTTTGATTTCAGAAATGAGATTTTTTGAACTTTTTTTTTATCTTTTCCTATCATATCTTCAAGTCCACTTTAGTTTATTCAGTAATGAGATTTTTTGAGTTTTTTTAAAACTTTTTTTTATCATATATTGAAGTCCACTTTGTGTATTTTTTGTTTTCTCTTAATTTATGCCTTTTGTAGTCTGATTTATAGATTTTACTGGATTTTAATAAATGTGATTCAGTTTTTGAGCTTATTAACCATTAGACCCAGAAACATTTTCGTTACTTTAAATCTTCTGTCAGTTGAGCTTTCTGATATTTAGAAAATGATGATGGTATGTATATAAGTCACTAGAGATGAAAAGGTTGTGTACATAGTTAACTTTAGTACCTTGCACCTGGAAGGTTTCATCAAGTAAAAGATGAAAAGTTGCAGGATTTCTAATTTTGCGCAAGCATCTTTTCTTTTAAATGTCTGAGTAGTTATATTATTACGGATCATTTTCAATAATACAGTGGGTTTCAGAAAATTTATATATAAGACTGCATGATAGAATGAAGAGTCTCTTTGAAGAAAAGACTTTTTTTTTAAGGGACGATTCTTTAATAAAACAAAAAACAATCTAAAATACTGTTTCATTTAAGAAATGGAAATTAAGTGCATTTGTTTTGTGAATAATTAAAATAGAAAGAGAAAAGGAATATGCTAAAGACACACAAGAACTATATAAAAATATATATACACAAAGAAATATGCTAAAATATTCTGCACATAATCGAGCGATTATGTGCTTTATATTCAACTAGTTGTTATGCCCGGCGTTGCTCGGGATTAAAATACTTTTATGTCTAATACTTTCAATGAAAAAACTATTTTTGTATAAAAATTATAATACATAAAAATTCCTTTAGGATCTGAAACGTTTTTACTTCAAATTTCGTTCATATATTGTGAAGTATAAGAAGGATTTTGACGAATGTTTTGGGACAATTAATTAAATAGTTAAATTTTCATTAATAAAAAGCGTTAAAATAAACCATATCAATAGTTGTTGCTGATATAAATTATGAATCGTCTGCTTTTAAACTTTTCTTTAGCATTCTTCCAGAACTTTGTTTATATGTACTAGCAGCAGCTCTTCGTACGCATTCTTGTTTTTAACAATAAAAAAATAAATTGCTACAAATTGTGAATTTTAAACACAATTGAATTTTTTTCAATTATTGAGATGAGAGCAACAATTTGAACGCAAATGAAATTTGTATCATTGAAAAGCTATTTTTTAAACTTTAATATAGTGTAAAAATAGTTATTGTAACATAACGCTTTCGAAATATATCACGGAGAAACGCATAATCTTGCTTAGTTTTTAATTAACTAAAGTTTTAATTAACTTTTGAGCCTCTAAAAGTTGACATTTCTCTTTCACTTCATAAAATATTTACAGAAATAAAAAGAAATTAGTTCAAAGTCTCACAGTTGCCTAGCACCGAAGTATCAATAAAAATGCTTTATTTCAAAAACGTTTGCAAGTAATCAATTTCTTTAAGAGATTTTAAAAATCATAAAATTTAAAGGAAACATTGCACGGAAATAAAAATTGATATCATTGAAAAGGAAAAATTTTAAAGTTTAAGATGGTATACAAATATTTTTTGTCGTACAATTTGCTCCGAAGTTATGGCAGAAAAACGGTTTCGGTTAATTACTAATTAACTGACTGTTTAATTAACTTTTGGACTTAGAAAAGTTCATAAGTGTCTTCCCCTTGTCTTAAATAATAAGTGTGCAAGATTTGGTTGAAAACAGTCCATTGGTTTAGGAAATGTGGAACATAGCCACATACCCACATACATAGCCACAATGATTTTTATTTATATTAAGATGAAACATTAGGTCAAAATTAAAAATTAGTGTTTTTAGATGAGTGAAATATTTGATACCTCAAAAAAATATTGTTTCTTATATAATTATATACATAAATACTTATTCTACGCTATTCAAAATTATTCTCGATGAGAAATGGGTAAAAGTCTGTTTTATTACGATTATTTTGTCGATCAATAGTAGAGAACCTTGGATTTTCATTTTTTAAAAAAATTCTGCGAAACACACTAATTTCAATCTAAGAAAAAAACATTTGATAAGTTTGTTGCGTCAATTTTTCAGTGGTTTTTCAGTGATATTTCTTTTAAATTTAAAGCTTATAAATAAAATAATAATTCAAACATTTCCGAAATAATTCAAAATATTTTATCAACGTTAAATATGCTTAAAAATTACTGATGAAAAATCGAGCTTAAGCACAGTTTACATTGGATATTCGTTTTCCTATATAAATGTTCTCCAACTTTAACTTTTTCTCATCAAAATATCGAAATTTCTCGCGTTATTTTCTTTATAATTTTCATCGGTTTTTTTTTCCTTCAAAATAACTTTTTGGATAGATTGTAGGATGAAATCTAGTTATCTCGGAAAAATTTATTCTTCTAAAATTTACATCAATAATCAAAATTGAATATTCTTTCGATTATTTTGTAGTAGGATTTAAATTAAATGTTACATTTTGAATTGTGTTTGCTTTCCTTACAGTTATCCATCTCTTTGAAGGACAAAAAAAGTTTGGGATAAAATCGGAAACATGTTTCAGATCTGATTATACTTTTATTTTTAATTTTCCTAAAGAGGTAACTACATGGTCTGTGCAGCAATAAGGATTGCAAGTTTACTAGGCATGCTGTCTGACTGCCTAAAGATAAAACATAGCAAAAATAAAAATTAAAAAATTAACGAAATTACTATCCAAGGATTTTTTTAACTTGAACAATTAAATTTTCCTCTTTTTCTTTTGCATTTTTAGATAAAGCAAGTTGTATGAAAACTGGGTTTTTTCTATAGTTAACACGAATTACCCTCCACAAATAATTTGCACATCCCTTTAGCACATCCGGCCAAATTTCATTGCCCAAAAAACGAAATATGAACTTTCACTAATAAACAGTCAATAAACTGTTTTAAAATCTCCTGTGTCTTAAAATACAGTTTTTTTTTCTAATATGATTACTAAGGACAACAGCCTCACAGATGTCAGCAACCGGATGCGGATCTTGCTAGAAGTACCACTTTATGGACTTACAACAAGTAATGCCAAGCCAAATCCGATTCCTGTTATCGGTAATGACTTCTACCTAGTTCCACCCCTATTCGTTTCCAAATTAAAATAATAAAAAAATTCACAACCATAGCAATTTATGCGAAAGAAATGAATTGGAATTTACTGATGTGCATCAATATAAAAACGAAGATCATATACCAAACAACTAAACTTAATAGATAGCCATTAAATCGAGAAATTCAATACCAAAATGATAACTCCTCTAACTGGAGAACGCGTTAAAACGAAATTGAAAATGAGGCAGATCCAAATTTGAGCAAGCCAGGAAGTTCAGGAAAAACAACAAACAACTCCAATTCGTGGACTTGGGTTACTGCAGAACTTTTCCTTTTTGAAACAATGCAAGGCGTAGTCACAGGATGTTGAATTATCGATGGAAAATAGCAAAATAAAATGGTGATGTGAAAAAAAAACGAAAACTGTAATTGGAGTTTTAAAACATGAGGCGCCAAAACAATCATTACAGCAATATTTGTTTGAAAAATTCTTTGACTAAATAGACGTTGTTCCTTTTCTCAGCAGCAGAAAAAATAATGAGGTATATCCTTTTAGAGTGTGAAAAAGAAGGTCGTTTAATGGAACAATTCAATAAATGGGTTTCTCCTCAGAAATTTATAAAGATTTAACAGTCAGTGAAACGCATTTTCCCGTAATTGCCGTTTCTGAACTAAAGTGGGAAATTGTGTTGGAAAATTGCGTTAGAACTCTCTAAAAACTTTTTCATTAATTTTTTTAGCACTTTATCGCATAGACTAACATCCACCCAATTTTCTAATTCAGCAGTTTTTAGCATATTATCATAGAAAAACAATCACCTAATTTTCTCTGCATACTCGCACCTTATCTTTACTTCTTAAAGAGAAGCCGCTGTACAGACCATAAACATCAAGATTCCGACTGTTGAAAAAACGTTTTGTTTTATGGTTGTTATTTTACTTGAAGAATATTTAAATCGATAGAATTAAAACACGTACAAGATAAATATTAAAATTGTGATTCTTGAACCAGTAGAAGTTCATTTTTCTTGGTAATAGAAGGTTGAATTTTTAGATAAAGATCTAGTAAAAGTAATCAATTAAAGAAATCATCTAACATATTTAAAAATCGAAAAACTTGGTGGAGTTATTTTGAAACCTATAAAAATAACGAATTGTGTTGTTAATATCACAGGCAGATGTAACATTTTAAGTTCGTACTCGAGAGATAACCCAACTGTCGGGTTCGAAGGAAAGATAACCTCAAGTAACCACTACTTCGACCGTTTAAAAATTTTATTTTTTTACAAATTCAAATCTTTTTGATAATTATGTGTACGTAGGTAACTGTACCAACAAGTGGTATTCTCTCATGGATATCTATTTTTAATTTTTGGAGCATGTTTTCTTTTGGAACATGCATGCCTTCAACCATATTGCTCATATCAACCAGCATTTGCTATCTAAAATACCAGCTTATTGAATTATACGGCGGAACTGTGTAGTGTTGAGTTTCGAATATTTGTTGTTTCTAAAAATAATTCACATGCACAGAACTATTGTTTTATTGGAATTGATCAAACTTCACTTTTTAATTTTTTCATTACTTTCTGAAATAGAGAAGAAATGTTTAAAACATAACAAATAGCAAAAAATATCGCATTACTGTTTTATTAGAGGCACCATACAGCCGTAAAAGTAAATTTCATTCGTTCATATATACTTATTTAGTCGGTCAGACAGGCTATGTTGTACAAATAATACCACAAAAGCTTGTTGTTTCTCACTAAAATTTCAGTGAAAAAGTATGTTCCTCAACCCAGAAATAGGGTTCCACAAACGCTTTGCGCAGATCTCTTCCCGCATGATGTCATTGTGGGACCAAATCTGTGACTCTCTGCTGTTCTACATGGTTTATAAAATTAAAGAAATAAATTTCTTCTAGCCACAGAAATGAGTGAAAATATCAGAATAATGGCTGGTTATTGCTCTTTAGTTTACCAACTCCGTTTTCTATCTATATTTCTTTTTTTACTACTCACACTCCAAATAAAAAGAATTACGAAACTTAGTTTTAAATGCTTGCATGATTTATTTATTTTATGGAGAAATATTTCTCTTATCGGTCAAAATATTTTCCAAAATTCATGAGTCAATCTTCAGAGAAGCAGCTTGTGCTATAATATTTTGCTATCCTGTAAAATTGCTTACGAAAACGGATCTTCCTAGAGCAAGATATATATATATATATATATATATATATATATATATATATATATATATATATATATATATTAAAACTAAGATAATGTCCAGTTGTGCAGTTGCCTGTTATCCAAAGTATTTTCACAAATAGAGAGGCAAAGTCAGGAAGTTTGGATTTTGTAACATAAAAGAAAAGATCGATTTAACATTTTAAATATCAGAATTTGTCAACCAGTAATGATTACACAGGCCTGCAAAATAAATAAACACTTTTTGAAAATTGTTTTAGTTTTAATAACTGATTTTTATATTATTTTCAGTGCTGATTTCAAAAACGAAATCCAGTTTTTTCTCTATCATCTAACGTTTTCTCACAAAACGATTTCATATTTTGGGAGAAATAATTAAAACGAAAATATTGTAACATTTTTATTTTTATTTTATTACCTCATAAATATACATATATATTTTGCATTCATATCCTAGCTCTATTACGATTTAAATGATAAATGAATGTATAAAAAAAAAAGTTACAAATCTTTATAGTATAAATTTTTCTTTTCCCCTATCTTCTTTTTCGACTTTCCTTTTGCTGAATTTGAGAGGGTTGTCTCTTTTCAACGCCCAACAATAGTCGCCTATCATGTTGATATTCCACCTTCTTTTTTAGGTCGTCTTTCCATTTCCTTTATGCCTTGGTGAAATTTTTCCTGTATGCATCGAAATTTCCAGGGAAATAGTCCAAGTGCGAATGGAGAAATGAACATTTGAGCTCATATTACACCCTAATTTCTTGAAATTTGCTAAGATATCTTCTACAAATTTCTATTTTGGATGTCATTGGTTTCCAAGAAAGTTAGTTACTACTTGTTTCAAGGATTTCCAGGCTTTTCTCTCGTTTGTTTTCATTTTTTGAACTCAAAATTTTACTTCTTCATCAATTTTCTGATATCAGGTTCTACAAATAACCTTTCCTTCAATTTTGATTCCGAAAAACACAGGAATTGTTCACAAAGGTATTTTGAAACATTCTCCTTCTTTTAGTAACAATGCTTTAACCAATTGTTTTATAAAGCCTAATATTATATGAACAGGATTTTCCAATATATCTGGAGGGAGCGGGCCAGTATATGTATGAGAGACAGGGAGGGTCTGGTAGATGGGATGTTAGGATAAAATATCTTCTTTTTAATCTTTAGATTGAAACCTTTCACATTGCATGTACAAAAATACCAATCATCTGTATGATTTTTAGACTCTCTCCAAACCATTGGTATACCAAACCTTAAAGGTTGTTTTTTTTACCTTAAATCTTCTATACAAGCGAAACAAACTTTGTATGGGAGCCAAGACTTTTTTTCATCCCCCATTTTCATACCAAAATAAGCAAAATTCCTAAAAAAATCTGAAATGTTTCTGGGATTTTTTTCCTACTGCATAGTAACCACAGATATTGTAGAAAGACTCTAGCGAATTAACTTATTTTCTGGAAGTCATTTGTCAAATATGAACCTCGGGTTTGTGAAATAAAAACTATAATTATAATTCATTGAATACCAAAAAATTATATTTAAGTAGGATTGATGTGTTACTGGAAAAACGTGTTCAACACAAAATTTCTGGATTAGTTTTAAATCCAGACAGAAAACTTTCCTGGATATGCTAAGCCTTACAAAAATTAGAAGACCATACAAATCTAATTTTAGACAATATATAATATTTGATTCAATGTTCAAGATTCAATATACAATATCAGTTCAATATACAATATCAGTTCAATATACAATATTTTAAAATATAAATTCAGGAGAACTGCTGCCACTTTGAGAATGAGAAAATGACCAGCGGAAAAACTTTTTATCGTATTAACAATTTAACTCATATAAAACAAGCGTAAATCTGCCGCATGATGGAACCCTTCGATAATGACAGAAAATCCATGTTTCTACACACTTTTATTTCACTCGAGTTGTTTCATATTTCTGAAAATAGAATTTTGTAATCGATTTTTCATTGATTTCCTCTTATGCCAAAGTTTTGAAATTTTGTGCACTTCTGTATTTTCGATGACAGTACACTATTTATATACTTTCAGAACCTAATTATCAGTTAATCGATTAATTTGAGGCATTCACTGACACCGACACGCTGGCGTGTCCAGAACCTATTATTTAATTCAGAGGCGGCCCGAGGCAACTTTACCAACCGGGCAAGACAAACAATTGGTGCCCCCTCCCACAACCACGCAATTTTGAAATTTTATGTTTGTATTCTCGATGTCAAACAAAATTTTAATTAGAAACATGCATTTTTTACCCTCAAATATGACTTAATAATAAATATTATGGTGAGAATTTTTAAACATCGGATATATTTAAGATTATATAGTGGTCTTATTGAAATTAAAATATTACACACAACAAACTTATTTTAAAGATATATGCTACTTTATTTTAATGCAGTGTTATAAATTTTATTGAAAAATTAACTTTTCTTGCCTTTTTATCCGCAAAGTCTTTCATTATCTTCTGAATTTCAATGTTCCGTAAAAAGTCTTGTTCAATCGACAAGGTTGCAAAACCAGCTTATCGCTCCTGGGACATGGTGGATCACAGATACGTTCTGATACTTTTCAGTTCAGAAAAACTTCTCTCACCGACAAAATCAAAAAAATTCCCCAACGCCACTGTTCTTAATGATGGTATTCAGGGTAACAGGAAGGGGCACCAATATGAAAGGAAAAATAATTCCCGATTTTCGGGAGCTCTCCATTCTATAATACCATTTTTTTCCCCCCTCCACACTCTCGTTTTGGCGCCATCCGGACTCTGGCGCCACGGGAAATTGCCAGGTTTGCCTGGGCCTCGGGCCGCCTCTGATCTAATTAGATGACCCCTTCTCTGCCATCTCTTAACTACATTAGAGAAGATCTAGTTAGATAAATGGTTCGAATCTCAGGCGTGAGTAGTGTCAGCGAATGTGTTAATTAAATTTTGATTCCATATGTGTGGCGCTACCAGGTACTGAATTTGGATTTTTAAAACAATTTGTTTTTTAGTACACTAATAAAAGTGCGTTTTTAAAAACTGTGCTTTTACTGAAATTACTTTCAATTTTTTTATGAATAATTCTTTCACTTATATTTATTTGGTATTCAATTTTACTGCAGTTTTACTCAGATATTTTGAGTTTTAACAGTTTTGTACATTTGGAAATACAAGTTGGAGACACTTACAAGCGGGAGATTATTACACTTTTGTTTTCCTGCAAAATATCGCTTGCTATAAATTTGAGAACGGCAATCTTATTAGAATGGGATATAATTTTATAAGAAATGTTTATGTAATCAAATTAAACACTCATTAATTCAGGAATGCTCATGATTTAGGATTTTGTGCTTTTAGGCTGAGACAAAATATTATCGCAACATATGGTTTCTCACTGACTTGGCTTTTGATTTTCTTCTATAACCTACAATTGTATTTAAAACTTTTGGTATCATTTTAAATTATTGTGTGACGAAGATTTGGATTGTTAAATTTTATTTTGAATGTTGAATAAAGCATGGGTATGTCGAATGACCACTCAGATTGAAAAAAAAATGTAAATTCAAGCTTGGAATGCAAAGGATATGAATTTCTGAAATCGGTGTTGGACGACAAAGATGTTCTGTATCATGTTTTACACTTGAAAAATATTTTTTACGATGAAAAAAAGTAGTAAATACAAGTAAAATTTATCAAGAAGAACAAAACGTTCAGTTTTCAGGTTTGATATAAATAAAAATTTGTCAGCATAGAAAATCAAAGTTAGTACACAGAAAAATATATCTAGAATAATTTCAGGCAAACAATACATAAAATATGCAAAATGAAAAAGGATGCCCAAGTTAATAAAATTCTATGTTAGACAGTGTCGAGATTGGGCCAAAAAATGGAGACAAAAAGAAGAATGCAGGAACCCCTCTGGTCCATCCAAATACATTACTTTTTAAACAGGAAAAAACAGCCCTTAATTTTTCTTCATCTTTTGTCTGTATTTTTTGTTTGTATCTTTGTCACTATCTTACATGGAATTTTGTTAACTTGGGTATCCTTTTGCATTTTGCACATTTTATGCATTAATTGCCCGAAATTACTCGGGTTATGTACACTAAATCCTAATCTTACTCTTTTCTTTTTGCCTTCCTTTACCGAGATTTTTGTCCAGAGGTTCAATTTATTGCAATGATAAATTTCTATTTTATGATATAATTTAAACCATTATTGCCAGTAATTCATATCTTTAACACTTATTTAAAAAGAAAAATAGCTATTTTTTTCTGAAAGCTGCACCATTTTAAACTAAGCAACAAGTTTATAAATAATATCACATTTTTACCATTTCATTCGAAGTTCTTAATTTGATGCAGAGAAACGAAGAAATATTTTAAACCAAAGTAAAAAAAATTAAGGATAGAAATATTTATTATCGGATAACATAGAGAGCAAAATTGAATTAAACCAATCGGTGGTTTGATGTAAAATTTTCACGAATATTAGCAGATGATAGGTTTTAAAACCAAATTAAAAATATCGTCAAAATTTATTATTACCAGATTTAACAAGCTGATTAGAGAACCGAATCAAACTAAAGGGTGACCTACAAAAATACTTCATGATTGTCTAAATTACTTTATATCCGACCCCTAATAAAAACCGGGTGATAAATGTTTTCCATGCCATCCATAAGAAATTAGAGTTCAACACGTGGTTTCATGGGGTCGTAATAGAATTATATGTAACTTACACGCTTCTCTCATTATTGTTATTCCACCCTTGTCTTTCTTCGATTCCTTTTTTCTTCCGAACGATTTATTTCTCCGGCAAAGAAGGAGGAAATAAATTCGATTAGCCCAACGTGTTCAACGTGGCTGCTCCGATTTCACCCGATTTTCTTCTTTCAAGTGCCATTTCAATTTCTGGTACCGCACCTTAACCGGATGGTCGACAGCGATAAGGCTATTTGGCCGCTGATGATTGTTTATGCAAACGAAGATGCCGACTCTTGCACCAAGAGCCACGATGCTTTTTGGCGATAAGTGCGTATCTATGGAAATTCCTGTCGCATCTCGTGTGCTGAACTTGGCCAGGTGACGCCCATTGTTGGCGATTTTCCTATCCGGAGGACACTGGCCCTTAGAGTCTGTTTTCTGTTAGGCGTGGGTTGCATTGGATTGGATGTTTGTTTATTTCTTCTTTGATTGATCGCCAGATAAGTGTTTTAACATAACATTTCTAGTGCGCCATGGATTGTTTTTTTCGGAATGGTAAATTTGCTTTACATCTGAGTAATTTTCAGTTTTGGGTTCGTAACACTGTAAACAACAAATTTCGGCTTATTTTCTACATCCTTTAGTCTGAATCTGCTTACCTCTAAAAACATATTTATGTTATATCATTTTAAGCTGTCTGGTGAACTATTTTTGAAGTATCTTTGCAAAGCCAAATTTTTTTCTAAGTTGCTCTGTATGTAAGCTACATTTCAACGAATGTTATGCCTGTAATTAGAGTAGGGAACTATTTTTCTTGTAGATTTAGAAATAAAAACAGAGTTTAGTGCAACTAGAAACACAAGGCGTATTTCTATTTTTTTGAAAAGGAAAATAATCTTGAACTCGTTACTCATGTGCAATATGCAGAAACTGATTGCACTTTAAAAATGAGAAAAATAGCAATTTGGTTTTCAATACTATTTCTTTATTGTCTGGAATAGTTTAAATAATAAGAGTAGAATAACTGTGCATATTTCTTTTTCTACTAGCCCTATGAATATCTATGCAACTTTGCGGTGTTACTTCACAAACTAAGGGGGGGGGGGAACCAAACTAATTTTCCGAAAGTAATTTTTTAAAATCAATTTAAGAATCGAAAAAAAAACATATATTAATACTTAAAAATAAGAAAATTCAAGCCATTTATTATGCCATCAGAATTTAATGCCATGAGAATAGCTCTATTATAAATTTAATCAAGCCAAATAAATAATTCTGGAAGTGTAAGAAAATAATGGAAAAGTATCTCGCTTATTCCTTTCTAAGGCCTTGGACACATTCTTCCCACCAAATTCGTCAATTTTTAAATGCAGTTTTTAAGGTTGGCGTAGGTACTCTCAAAATTTGTCCATGAAACAAAAACCTGGATGTTTTTGTTTCTCATACAAACCATAACGAAGTGTCTTGACTTGATAATTTATTATTAATTAGCAAAATTAATTAACAAGAAGTGAATGTCATCAAATAAGCTATATAAAATTCTTTTCTTAAATCAATCACAATCCCAAAGGTATTTTATTATACCACTGCTAGAAAAAAATGGTCCTTTAAAGGGTTAAAGGGAAGGTTAGAGCAATGCAGTTTTCTTGTTGAATTATGAAATCTGGCAAATACCTCATCTCGAAGAAGTGCGTTTGCAAACCCTCTCTCTTGATGGCATCCTCTCCTATTCGTCTCCTCCGGTTGGGATGTCGGCCCAGACCTTATTTTTATGAATGACAAAGCCATGCCAAATTGTTAGATTTCTATGGTTTAGTTTATTTTAATATTTATTCTTTTATTATTATATTCTTTTTGCAAACAAAGTTATCATAAACATTCTCTAATATTAATTAATAGCACTAATATAGTCATTTTTCTCTAAGATGTATAATTAATATTACTAATATAGCTCTATAGAAGAAATAAAGACTTTAACGAAAATTTAAAACGCACGACTATATTTTAAACAAAGTACAGCAGTGAAAAAAGAGAGACAGGGGAGAGAGAAGAAAAGGAAGACAAGAAGTAGTTACATTACGGTAAAAAAAACAATGTTAGATTTTTGTGGGTACAACAAAAAGTGTTTAAGCTTTTACAACATAATCAAAGTCCATGTTTAGGATGAACAGCACTCTATTAATTCGGAAGTTACTACGTTTATATTATTTGTTATACCCCTTTCTTTAGACTATGTGTAAAAAAATTCAATATGCTATAGAACATTGAATTCAGAGCATATGGAAGATGGAATTATTTTTTAAATAATACGATTCCCTTTAGTGATCGCACTTTGAGCAACGAGAATAGTTTTTGGATTTGTAATTCAACTAGCACCTTAAATCTCGGAACAAAGAGAACTCCGAGATTCAAAAAACTATAGTCGTAATATTATCTGGAAAGTTATTTTAATTAGAAAATGAGCAATTATCGAAACTGACAAATTCTAACATTTCCAAGGCTTTTATTACTGGTGAAACTTGTTTTTTAATCTAAGTTTCCATTTAATTCATCGCAGAGTTTTAACACATTCTAGGATAAAAAAATAATTCTGTATTTGTCAAAAAGGATTTATTTCAAGACACATATATCTCTATTTTTGCCTACAGCTTTTTGTGATCTAAAATTAAATTATATTGCTCGCTAAAACTCACATAAATGCTTCAACTTTCTTTGACATCATTTACGTAAAAACAAAAGCAAAGCTTTTTAATAAGAAATTGTAGCCTTTTTGGTACGCCATAATCTTATTTCTGTTAGGGATAACAGTAGCCATCAAGGAAAGGGGTCTTGGTTCGTTTCAATACTTTTAATTAAACACAAAAGGACACAACATACAGGGACAAACATTAAGAACAAAACACTTCATTACATAAAATAAACAATAACTCGGGGGAGAACACCATGTTTTCTCGTCGACTCCAGATCGTGAACTGCGGTCTCCTCCAACGGCCGCTAGGTGGCGAGCTCGGAAAACAGTGCGGTTACAAAATTAGATTTTTGGGATCTTATAATAATTTATGTTGTCTTTAAATTTAATAAATTTAAATAAATGAACCTTACATAAAATTATTCAATTCGTAATTAGTTATTTTATGCTAATAATTACAAAATAGATGTTGCTACAGTGGAAATAATGACCTTTTCTACTGTAGTTTCCTTTTTCTTGCGAATGAATTCTGTTAGAGTCAAGTTGCTAGGACGTGAAGCCATTCAAACAGCTTCCTCTTCCAACAAAAAGTTAAAAACAACTTTTATCACAAAAACTCCAATTACCGTAACCCATTACATACTATTGTATACCCGAGTGACAAAATATTAGGCTGTTGCTTAGAACTGCCTAATGACAGAAAAAGTAGAGCAGTTCCGTGGAACACTCTATTGGCGTAGTTTATTCTTTTAGCTCTGAATCTTAGGTTCGCTGCACTATTAAAACTGAGCTAATTACTATAGAATTGGTACAGACGAATGTAACATAATACTGGGATGAACTACCATTCCATCTTAAGACAGTGTTCTCCAGTTTTCAGCATTTTTACAACGAAATATTATATTCAATTTTTTAACTTCCAGTCATGGATAATTTGGTAGCCACATATGGAATTCAGATTTTCTACAAAATGTTTGGGCAAAGTATAAAACATTTGTTCTAGCTTTATATTTTATACTTTCCCCAGTATTCTATAAAATGACAAACTGAATGCGAAGCATCAATAAAAAAAGCTAATATTGAAAAGATACATGTGGTAAATTAAAAATAATAGAAAAGCAAATGCAGCTTTTGTTGCTATAAAGTAGGTTGGAATGGTATTTTGAATTGCAAATAATTGTCCATACAATAATTCGATTTCGAAATTATTCGTTTGGAGCCTTCAGTTTCAGGTAAACCCATGAGAAGTAAGTGGTATATCTGGAAATTAAGTACATTTGGTATTAAAAAATGCACAAAAATTTTAACAGAATAATATTATTATTACTTGGAATTGCATACTTTTAACTACTTTTCTACATAATTTTTGCCTTAATTAAGGCTCTTTTTGTATCTCGGTATTAGTTATTTCTTTCCTTCCACAAAGACCGTCCAGACCAGTGAAGATAACCGCCGTTCCTAAGAAAATGACACATTTTTGAACCAGACATTGACTGTTGATGAGACCAGGGTTTTTTGCATCTCTCCAGCGTTCTAAAAGTAGTGAAGAGAGCGCAGTGCCGTAGCTCCATTTTTTATTGCTCGGAGCGAACTTGGAACATACCGCCTTTTCTTTACCAGTTGCATAGGGCACATAAACTTCAAAATAAATTCCTAGAATGAAACATTTATTAGTAACGTAATTTGTCGTCGTGTGCCGACGTCGAAATTTACCGACAAAAGGCAAAAACTGTGAATTACCTTATTTTTTTGAATACACAATGATTGAGCTAGTGCCGCTGCTCTTCTTAGTTATAAAAATGTTTTCCTGCATGTCTGATTTTGCACCCCTTTTCAAAGTGCCACCTGGGTATCACCACCCCCTCCGCCCCACTTTAGCTACGCCACTGAGGGAGCGACAGCATGAAGCGTCTCCGAAAGAGCTTGAGTTCCTGATTACGAAAAATCATATATACTTTCCCCAGGGGTGGTTTGGATCGCTTTATGTGAACCAGCCATCAAAGGCTTCCAGTAATTCACTGCTGAAAACTGCAGGCAATTTCACTGCTGAAAATTTGTTTCAGTGCGAGGAGAGAGTCTCTTAGGGACACAGCAAACATGCGCATTAATAACATTAATAATTAATTACTAGAGAACATAAAAAACAGATGTATACTGCTTTACCAATAAAAGAGGTTTGTAAAAAAAGTTTTGATAAAGGTTTAGAATTCTATATAATAAATATCTGGAATAAATGTAAGAATACACATTGAAATGTATATGTATTTCCCCCCTATGTAATACTCTACTTACAGTTCAAGTACAAAAACCATTGATATTTTCGTTCAAATGTTCCACAATAGAATTTTTTTTCTCTTTGCACCGGTATTGGTAGTGAGAGTTTTGTTTCATACTGATCGATTGGATGCTCTAGGTGATTTAAGATAGTACTTGGAGGTGTGGGGCTACGGACAAACTGCTTTAGATCACCTACTTCACAAAACGCACACGAATCAGATTTCTTGCTTTCGAAATTCTTTAAAGGGGATGGTAATGTACCGTTCTCTGTACAAAGCCTCCTGGGATAGTAAAGAAGTTCTGTGGATTGACTTCTTGCTAAGAGCTGGGACCATAAATACTTTGAATTAAAGTGATATTCCGCCATGCTAAGTTAAACAAGAGCAGATGCATGAATGTTCAACTTTGTGGTATAGTTGTTTTACGACAATGCTCGACCGCCTGACGCCAGTGACACCAAAAGGTTTGTTGATCACTGGAGAGTAATAATTGAATCGTTGATTGCAAGAACCATATGAGTCACTTATTTTCTAAACTGCGTTTACGTTGTTTTTACATTCTAAAGGGATATTTACATAATGAGTGAAAAAATGACAAAAGTCAAAGTGAAGTCACATTGTAGATATGTAAAATCTACCAAGTAACTCTAATGAGAAAACCCGACCCGGCAGATGACGTATCATTGAATTAAAAAGTTAATCAGTTTTTTAATGCACCCATCATTATGGATTCATATGGTTTCTGCAATCAATGATTCAATTGAAAAATACATCTAATAATCTTGACTCAACACCGAGTGACAATAACTTTTACCATCACCATTCCATTATCATCCACCCTTACGATCTTCATCCGACGGTCAGTGCTAAGATAATGCTAACGATGTGAAAAATGCTCACAAAAACGATTATCTTCACTGACGTGTCCTGATTACGAGATTAGGAAAGTGCATTAATAATGACAGATATTATACAGAAAATTAGTTTACGGAGCACTCTTTCATATAATACCTAGTAGATTTTTTTTTCTGTCAAAAGTTATGAGTATTTTTTAAATGCCAAAATGGAACTACTTTCTGAACAAGCCTTTTATTAAAATAAAACAGTTAATCCATTCTTTGATTAGTCGGCGTATAAATTATCTGTATCTCATACCTTGCCGATAACATATAAACAAACTTATAATGGAATAACCATTATAAAATGGTGGCTGACATAGAAAATAATTTTCGAGAACTGGTTTCAAAAGATGCCTTTTGTTAGGTCTCACATGCAACTTGGCAATTAATTATGAGCAATACTTCCAAAAATATTATGATTTATATTTCGGAATTCGTTTATTTTCTTCAAAATGAAAAATCCATTTTCCGACGAATCACACCGATATCTCAAGCAAATGAAGTCAATTCAATGTCTCGATTACCCTTTGACTTTCCAGTAATTTATTCCTTTCAAAAAGTGAGTAGCTCAAATCTTGACCTGAACTCTTTCTTAGAACATTTCTTATTATAGCGTGATTTATGTTTGACAAAACTAAATAAACATTAAAATTAGACATGCTGCACTGTGTAATACATCAGTGGAAGACATAGACATTTATTTTAAATTAACATGGCACAATTTGCTGATTTTATTGAATTTGTTTCTTTAGTTTTTTGAGTGTAATTGCTGAAAATTGTGAAATGACATATAAGTTGAACTGACTTGCACGAAAGAAATTGAGAAACCACAGTTAATTCGTGAGCAACATGTGCTTAACGTCGGTAAGTAAACGTGATTTATAATTCAGCAGCAGATTCATTGCAACTTCGATTGTAACACTGACGAATTTTAGCATTAAAAAACGGAAATGACGATCTTTATTTAATCATTATTTCTGAGAACGAGCATTAAAAGCGTTATTGTAATATAAATAAAACAAAAGAAGCATTTAAAATAAAATGTTTTACCTTCTTTCTATTATTTATTAAAGAAATGAATAAAATATTACGTCTGTAGAATGATTTCGCCTTAAAGATTTATTTTTCGATTAACAGTAGCAACTCTTTACCGGATCTATTTTGCAATTTAATAAAGTATGATGAGTACTTCTAACATACTTTTTTACTTTCTCGTAAACAAAGTATATATACACAAAACATTGTAATTTTCAAAAAGTAAGAAACAGTATTTAATGACGTTCGACGTTTAATACGAAAGAAAACCTTCCATGGAATTATGTCGACGTTTGGATTGACGTTCATTCAAATATAAACGAATCATGATCATTCATATATGCATCAAGCTAGATGGATCAAATTTGGTAGTCGATCCTTACACCAAAATTGTAGATGTATATAATGTTATTCCTTTAAGTGAAGTGTAGAGGCAGTCGAAGAAGATTGCAGTCGTTAAAGTCCAAAACAATTTATTGCATTTCGAAAATGGGCACAATTAAATTAGTTATAGAGTACTCAATAATAGATTAAACTTTTAAAAGATTATGGGAACATTAAAGCCATGGCCAGGAGTACAGAATCACGCCTAAATCGGCGCGAGTTACTTAGTGCGTTACTTGATTACAAAAGAAGTTACACAGACGCGGCGAGTTTTTATAACACCGAAAAGGGAGAAGTACCGAAGTTGAGGCTCGAGAAATAGTGCGACTGTTGCGAGTCTAGTTAAAGTAGGAGTGCTTTTATCATAGGATTGAAGTAGAAGTAATTTGTTCGTAATTAAAAATTAACAGTCGTTAAAAAAGGATTTATTTTAAAGATGGAAAAATATCTAAGTCATTAGATGTATATCAAGTTTTAAATAAATCCTGTCGCAAATTTTCCAAAATTTAAGCAACCCCATAAAAGTTATTGCATTACATATCTCATTTCATTATATTTCCGGAGATGCATAGTTTAAAATTTTTCCAAAAACAAGTGATATTTGGATTCATCAAACCTCAAAATAGCCACTAGAGCAGGTCAAATGTAATTATTTTAACAAATAAAAAAAAAAAGAATTTTTAAAGATTTTCTTAATAACATTTATGCTTAGAAAAAATGCATCATAAAAATTTGTAAAAGTAAGTAAAATACTGGTTCTTTCAAGAGTTTTGAAATTACATTTGATCAGATAGTACTGAATAGATCCCCAGAACTTAAAGAAAAGCCATATCTTCCTTCTTTATCTACTTCATTTTCTTCTCAGAACCAACCATTAATTTAGCACGAGTGCATTAAATTCTTTTTCTAAACTATTAAAGTTAATATTGCCATCATTATTTATGGCATAATCTATTTAAAAGGTGCTCTTTCTTAAAGAAATTTTAAATCTTAATTAATCCTAAATATACTTTAGGATTTCCCTTAAATGTCGAATTGCAAATTACACTGATAAAAAAGATACTACTGAGTGGCAAAATTACCGAATAACCTATATAGAACCCTTCATATTTTTACAGTCAGTAACGATTCAAATCGACAGTATGGAAAAAACTACGACAGACTCCAGGACCAGTAGATGACGTAGCATGAGTATCTACGTGTCTTAGAGCAATAGAAAATGCTCCATAAAATTAAATAGCTTTCATTTTAAATACAGAGCTTTATTACACAGAATACTGATTGCTGGCGTTTAACCCTTTAACTGCTGGTAAGACTCTGCACAAATACAACGACAAACACAAAAATAGGAGAAAAGAGAAGTTTTTAACACAGTTGTTATTTTTATTTATAAATTAGTTAAATGATTTAAATTACGCTTTAGAACCTCACTTAGAGAGAAATGAAACTTCAGTTTATTAATTTTGAGAGAAAAAATATAAAAAATATAAGTAATATCATTCAAAAAATATACTGAAAGGCAATTAACTTTCAAAATAACTTGCGCACAACGTAAAGTACGACAAATGCACGAAAATAACTGAAACTAATTGCTTATTTGTTGCGGGTTTTATGCCACAACAGTCATATTAGGCTATACTGCGCCAGACCTAAGTGAAACTGAACACTATTAGTTTCACTTAGGTCTGTCAGTGAACAGCTTATAAAGAACGACTGAATGTAATAAATATATATATATAAAAATGTGTATAATGTTTATATGTTTTTGATGGATATCTGTGCGTCTATTGGTGACCGCCGTATATAATAATAAGTTAAAAAAACATGAATGAACACCGGAATGCAAGGCAGACATGCTAAATCGCTTATTGAACGCAGATGGAGTTAAAGGATTAAATATATTTCTGATTAATATATTAGATAATTTAAACTTAAATCATATTCAGGACTAGTTGCCTTTGCGCAATGATATACCGTGTAACCTTCCCCGTTCTGTCAACTTGAATTGTCTCTGACTATAGAATCTTTATTATATAGTAGTGTTTTTACCAGAAAGTTCAAAGATGTAAAGACAGTAGAGATGTGTGATCATCTAACACTCAGCCTAAAACGTTCTTCGTCTTTAACACTATAAGTACGCTTAAAGCTTTTCGATAACCTGCCTAGTAGGACCTAATTTTCTGATTTCGTATGAAATCTCCCTCATTTGCTCATACCTGATTCTCTGCAAACGAGAACAAACAACTGTCCTCTTCTGTTCTTAGCATTCTTCAAGATTATTTGAGAAGAAGAATGTAATTAGCAAAGACCATACCAAAATGTATAGATACTGTATAATCATGTTGTATAATAACAACAATGCGCTACAACTTTTAGCAAAAAACTCTCCAAAATCTTTTCATTGCAGACGCGCAACAAAAAATTACGCAATATTTTAACATTAACAAAACTTCTCTGAAATCAATTTAAAACAGTTTCCAAAAACTTAACAAGGAAGGGTTATTTTCCTCTTTAAACATTTTTTTAGAGTAAAACGAATTATTGTGCTAATGTCACATTCGTATTCACGACTTTCTTCTGAAGGCATCAGAAAAATAAAAATAAAACCTGGACAGTTCAGCAATAAAAAGATATCGTGTTGGAGGATAGTGACCATTTAAAGTAGAGCATGACTTTTCTCTTTTTTGAATTTCAACACACTTCTACACTTTTTCATTTATACTTGCTTTATTATTACTGAACTACAAAGTGTGCAGATTTAGTATTTAAAAACTGAAAAAAATATAATAAAATTATTTTTTCCACGTTTAAAAATTAAACTCAGAAGCCATTCTTCAAACGTTTCATTTTAATTTCATGTTAATATTCAATTTTTGTTCAGTCTAAGCAAACGGAAATCCCTGTTTATTTTTCCACGAATTAAACTTGAAATAATGTAAAGATACTTTACAATGTTTCTTGAAAAGAAGTTTTGCGAAGGCATGCGACAGTCATGCCGTTAAATCTTCACTTGATTATACTCTCGTATCAGATTTATAGTTAATGTTTTAAAGAGTTTTAATAAAAGCATTCTGAAGAAAATCTAAAAATAAAACTAATAAAATAAATAAAAAAAATATTACTCTTATTTAAAAAGCCACAATCACTATGCTTTCAGCATTGACATTTTATCGGATATGAGTGTATTTATGTAGAATATTAAAAAGTGCTCGTGTTCCATGAATTTGACTGCAAATGTCGAAGAATAGTTATTCGTTATTGAAATAATATAATATACTTGCTTAGTTTATGAAATAAAGATACGAATTAGAAGTAGAAGAATATCTTAATTCTTTCATTTCAGAACAAAATGTAAATGTCAGGTATCTGTTCGACGGCGTGTGGCTTGTCCAAACCTCGAGTCGCTCGTGTTTCGTACTTGTGGACTGTGGTCGGTGGAATTCGAACAGTCGCGCCGTTCCAACGGCACGGCGCGTGGCTTAGCAAATATCTAGGCAGCGCTCAAGTGAACGGATGCACTGACGTAGTCTGGCCACTACCCCTTCCTTTGATGTGTGAGATATTTACCGCCATAACGGGGGAAACAACAGATGCACTTACAAGCCCACGAGTCACATCGGTTCTTCCTGTTCCGACGATGGGAAATAACGCGAACCGCGGACGAAACTCGTGGAAAGACAGGCCGTAGGAACGCAACTTAAGAAACAAAGCTTTATTAGCTTTCATTTTAAATCGTATATTATTATCAAGTTTATCTGATAACATTCCTGAACTTTAAAGAATCCCAGTATTGTTTTTCCCTCCGTAATATTTCGATTATCTG
This sequence comes from Araneus ventricosus, assembly GCA_013235015.1. NCBI lineage: Eukaryota > Metazoa > Arthropoda > Arachnida > Araneae > Araneidae > Araneus > Araneus ventricosus. The sequence continues at coordinate 2,319 of BGPR01009841.1, read as the reverse complement.
TTGCCCAAATAAAAAATTTTCAAACATTCATATGTTAATTGTTTGAAAATTGAAAATTACTTTAAATAGAATTGGAATATTGATTAGTTAGATGGATGGATAATTAGCTAATTTGTGCTTTTAAGTAGTTCAAAAGCCATATATGATACAGATCTGGAGCACAGTTAGTTTTATTCTTTACCTCGCGATTGTTTTGACTCGGTTTAGTGGGTTTCTTGATTATTTAATGTTATAATATGAGCAGAGTGAAGCTTCTGCCTCATCGGTTAGGAATTTAAAAATAAATAAATAAATAAACTGATTTGTCGTCTTGTTCGAGCATGATTTTACAATGTTGTTTTCTTCATTTAATTAATCAATTTTTTAACAACATGAATAATAATGTATTCTAATTATTTTGAGATATTTCAAGGAACAAAGCATTTTACGTGTATCTAGGTCGCCATTAAGTTCAAGTTCATCGATTTTTAAACTTGCAACCTAAAGGCATATGTGATCATGAAGTAAAATTTTAATTAATTCAAAAATGCCACTAATGCAATACTTCCGATTTTAAATAGTAATTCAAATGAGCACGTATGCATAAACGGCTAAATTCACTCTTCCACTATTGCAAATTACAAATGGAAGTTGCAATCTCTAACTTTTATAGCATTCAAAATTTATTAAGAATGCAACGCTTTAAATTTAGGTGTCGAAACTCACTTGAAATATAATTGGTATTTTTTTTCTGGATTCTTTATTAGCTTTTTTAAGACGTTAATTGAAGGAAGGTAAAGATGTTACACCTTTCGAATCGTTTAAAAATTTTGTTAATCCGATTGTTTTGTATTAGATAAATTTTTGCTGATATGAATTGAAATTTTGACCTAAACATCTCATTTTTGCTATCTTTACACCAAAGGCTATCAAATTTTTATATAAAACTAAAATCCAGTAATTTAATTTTCTACAAGATGGAATTCTAGTTCCATACACACAGAATAACGAATGCAAAGATAAGTTCAATCAGGTTCTCTAACTCATATTCAAGAAATAAGAATAACAGATGAAAACTCAAACAAAGTCACACTCTTCATTAAAGCTCTTCAAAATTTATTAGGAACCAACGACAATGATCTTCCCAAGACTTTTTGTATATGAAACAATATGTTGTTTTATGTTCAGCTTCACTGTATAGTGAAAACAAATCGAATTTAAACTGTCTGAGCTCACATTTAACAAAGATCTGCAGCTATCATGTTAAGACGACAGTCTAAATTTCATTCATCTAGCTAGTTCCGCTTTTGAGTATCACGCTCACATACGTAAGAACAGATAGTTCACCAGATGAGGGAATTTACCCAAAACATTTGATGCAGCCTGTTGCATCTTCAGGGGTGGCGCCAGTGGGGTGTCCGGAGGGGCCAGCCCCGCCCCCCCCCGTCGGGGCAAATTTTTGTACCCTGTGCACGCAACGGGCTATTCAACTAGTGTATATATAAAGATTTGGTAAAAATTTGAAAGGGGTCATCATTACGCCCCTCCCCCTTGTACAGCAGATCGTGCCACCCCCTGTCGGGTAGACCGTGCCTCCCCGTCGCACGACGAACATTAACGCCACTGCTGTACGTTTTTTTATTACCATGCTCACGTACAAGGACAGACTTCTCGTAGATGGATTTGACAGAAATTCACAATTTCGATCGCACACCAAATTTAATTCGTCTAGTTCATTCTGTTTTTCAGCTATCATCTTCACATTCGAACAGACATGATTCAAAAAGTGGTTTTCTTGGACCCAAGAAGGTCTGCAAAGTGGAGATATACATAAGAAACTCGAGTCGAATTTTTTGACAATAAAAGTATACTTTCTCTATTTCGTATATGAGAAGGTAAAAACTGTTCAGAAAATAACGTAGAAGTTAGGTTTTTAATAAGATTTTCTAAATAAGCATTTTAAATCAATTTTTTTGCTTAACTTAAATTAATTAATGCTTTAATTTTTTATTTGTTTTTAAATTTTAGGGTCGCGATGAAACTATTAGATAATAATAAGGTCGCGAAGGTTTTCTCTTCCTAAAAAGGGTCAGGAGTGAAAATGTTAAGAATTCTCGTGGTAGGCAATAAATTCTCATTTCTGGAAAAATAGTCTTAATACTTCAATTATTTTAGCGCTCTTCAAATAATTGAGGCATTGTTCGGTTTACTAATCTGCTTGTAGGAGCTAGCAATGCAAATAAATCTTGGAAGCAGTTTCTATTCATCACTGAAAAAGAAGCGTCCCTCCTCGTAATCGAGAGAGAGATGCAGTTTACGACGCAGTTTTTTCCTCCTATC
>BGPR01009840.1:0-55507 GCA_013235015.1 Araneus ventricosus | reverse complement strand
AAACAGTAAATATATTTGCCGACGAGTAAATGCGACATCTGATTCACTTACAACTTTGTTGGTTATTCTGCCTATTTCTTACAGGCCGAATGAATGACAAGCGATTAAGATGTCTGTCATTCTGCCAACTTGACCGTTACTCGGTCGTTAAATTCGGACAAAAATCGCTCATTTTAACTTCTTACTATATAAAATCTTACTTTGATACCCACTTTCCTCACTTCTCTTTCGAAACAGTAAATATATTTGCCGACGAGTAAATGCGACATCTGATTCACTTACAACTTTGTCGGTTATTCTGCCTACTTCTAGCTACAGGCCGAATGAATGACAAGCGATTGAGATGTCTGTCATTCTGCCAACTTGACCGTTACTCGGTCGTTAAATTCGGACAAAAATCGCTCATTTTAACTTCTTACTATGCAAAAACTTAAAGATGCGATTTAATTAAAAGTTTCTTTGATACTCACTTTCCCCACTTCTCTTTGAAACAGTAAAGATATTTGCCGACGAAACTCTTAATTTCCCGCCGACGGGGGGGCAAGCGGTCGCCTCTGCCACCGGCTAGAAAACTAGATGATTCATCTTCTACTGACGAATCAATATTATATTGGCAAGCTCTACAAGGATGAACATTCCAACATTCAGTGCCATTCAAAGTGTTAGATACCACCTTTTTTCAGAAAACAAAACTTCTGTGGCATATTTTGCAACAATTTTTTTTTTTTTTTTTTTTTTTGCATGAACATGTTGAAAAAAAAATTAGTTGAAAACTTAAGGTCATCTTGTAGGGCATACCGAGATGAAGAAATAAAAAAAAAATGGAACAAAAACAAATAAATAAACTACATAAAAAAAAAACTCCTGTCAAAAGAGGCAGCTAAAAAGCTGTATGCAAATGCAACAAAAAAGCAGAGAATAAGACATAAATAAAAAAATAAAACATTATTTACCTAGGCATTCTAGAGATAGTGTAGTCCCGACAACTATGCCAGTAATTAAACAGAGAGATACTAATGAAGACTGTGCAAAAACTTTAGCCTCTACTGAAAATAAACTTGCAGAGGATGCAAAGACATCCTTTATTGAAGAAAAATCTGTTAAAGATAGGAGCCCTGTAGATAGATAGATCTGTTACCAACAAAAGCCATACAAATAAAAAAAAATGAAAGGAAACCACTTTAACAATTAAGGAAATGTTTCAAATAACAATAATGCTAAATGAATCTGTCATTGTAACTGTACGATTTCTCGACCAATCTTGCTTTATAAAGTGCAAAATCATTGTGCTGTTACTTTTGCAAAAATTTATAAAAATAAAAGAAATAAAACAGAAATCAGTATATGATACATTATTATAATTTATAAAGAGCTAATACACTTTACACAATTGCATGAAGCAAAAGAAATTATTTGTCCTTATTTTTATTTATTTTTTGAGCTAACTTCTATCAAAAGGCTATTAAATATAATTCTTCTCAGACTTCTGTTGGGTGTATGTTGAATCTCAGTGATGTACAGGTGGTAAATATGTTTTAATGTCTAATTTTGTATTTTCTGATGCACCTGATGATGTGTTAAACTTGTTTGTTAACTTTTAATGTGAATGATTTAATAATAATTTAATATTCTTTTTCTTATTTATACATACTGAATTATAAATAATTAAGTTATTAATTATTATAGTGTAATATTTTCATCATGTTGCGTGTTCTGATGTTTTAGTTCTTAAAACATCTTTCACGTATAAATTATGGTACAAATGTTTCGCTCGCGTATGATTTCAGTCTTTTTGCTTTTTTGCCAATCTCATCCCTGAAAGAACCAAAATGGAAATATTTACTATTTAGTAATTCTTATTTCGTTGTTATGATTGTGTGACAAAAACACCTCTCTTTCAGGAAATGCGCCGCCTCCCCCGCCAGTTCCCCGACGGCCGTCTATGGTGCCTCCCTGCACCAGAAGGACCTCAGTTATGACGACCTCTCCAAAAATATTGATGCCAACCTGGCTGAGATCGACATGGAGACGTTTCGGTCAGAGGATATCAACTCCATCCTCGCCCTGCCCGCTATCTACTCAGGGGACTTCCAGTCAGAAGGTCGCGGGGAACAGTGTGCTTCGGTCTCCGGGTCTCTGCTGAATGGCCTGGAGCTGGATGCATCGGCCAGAAGGTAACAGATCAATAAAAACCAATATGTTCTGAAAAATATTTTGCTTTTTCCTGAGTAGATTTTGTCTGGTTTTGTAGGAATATATTCTTCCGAATTTAGTTTCGTTACATTAACGTCCCATTTTGAAGCAACTCGAGGGCTATTTTGGGACGGACCTCGTAATTTTGAACCGCTGTCAGATGACGAGGACGACACCTGAACTGGTACACTCCTCTCCAAACTTACACACCACTCCAGCGGGAGGACGTTTGACCCCCTACGTATGATTTAACCCTATCGTACCTAGCCGGGCGGTCTACAGGTCACGCCTTAACGCCCAAGACGGCCGGTTTGAGACGCTTGCCTTCTTTTGAGGGGTGGTCGGGTAGATAGATGGCTTCATTGATAAGAGTGGTAGGGGGTCCAATTATCCTTGTTGTGGTCTTTTTCACTACCCGTTTCAGTCAGGGCCATCTGGGTTCTACCCTTGCGGAAAAACCGCGAGGAAAACAATCAAAGTAGTACGCTGACAGCTTTATTACCTTGAATAGCGTGGAATGTGATGGTGGGGTAAAGATCACACTGAATGGAAGAGTCCACTTCAATGTGGCATCCTTTCCAAAACTCCCGGTTTTAAAGGAGCTGGGAGAAAAATGCCCCTTCGGGATTAAAGAGTTAACGTGCAACAGGCCCAATACATGACGGATCTTCAGTGGAATCGGGTCTCGAACCTGGAACCCTCTGGCTCCGAGACCGATACCTTACCACTAGGCCACCGCGGCCTATATATTCTTTCGAAATACGTCATATATAACAATGATCATGTTATACATATGAACAAAATTAATATTAATTCATGTCCTAATCTGACCTTATTACCTCTTTTCAGTCTTGAGAGCATTGGGTCAATCTAGTTTCTACCTTATTACAACTAACTACCGACTATCTTACTACAACTAACCGAACAACTACTTACCTTCTTATAATAAGGTAGTCAGTCGTTCGGCATCCTTTTTCAATGTGTATCTTTCAATAAGTTGAGCGCATTATTTTTTATTTTCCGTAAGAATGTTATTTACATTGGTAATGCATGAAAGATTTGAAATTTTTTGATGACCATTGACAAAATAAATTTTATAGATGATTTAAATAGAATCTTCTTTCGATATTAATTTACGTAAAAAGTTCTCATATTTTTGTCAATTATATATATTCATGTCTCTTTTTTTTCCAGAACTTATCATAGATCATTGCTTAAGTCTATGTTATGTGTTCTTTTTTTAGTAATCGTCACTCTGAAGATGAAATTTCTATTTGCAAGGACGAACCCCTTTTCTCACCCCTAAGAGAACCTCCTGCTCATGCTACAATATCAGTAGACAGTCTAGACAATAGTTCCAGTTACGAACAGGACCTAGTCCTCACATGCAAAGCGAACAAAAACAATTATACCATAGTTTTTGAAGGCAGCAGCACGCAGTTCTCGGACGATTCCGACTATCAAGATGTTTGTCGTAGTAGCGAAGGCGAAAGTAGTTTATCGGGCGCGGTTCAGATTAGCTACAGTTCCAGTTTCAAAAAACAAAGCTCCATGGTGCAGTCAGATGTCGCATTCACGACGTGGAGCAAGCTATGGAAAAGCCAAAGAGTGAGCAGAAGAAGGAGCTGCGACGTCTCCACCAAAATATCAAGCAAGAGTCAAAGCCTTCCGAACTTGAACAACAATTCGGTATTGATCACCGATAAGCAGCTGAATCAGTGGGCTAAGTGGTGTGGCAATCACCGCTTTCCACTATACGAGATCATACAGAACTACCAGGCTACTGGAATGCACGTACCTGGTAGCAAGGAGTGTCTGCATTCCGTCTCGCTTCTGAAGTTATTCATGAAACATAAAGTGGCCAGCAATTCGTCGATTGGGTCTAGCGGTCAGTCGGACTCGTCGACATCTCTAATACTGCAGCCTCTCAATTTCCGTAACGCTAGTCTTCAAAATTCCCTAAACATATCGGAGAAAATCAAACCACTTCAAAGGCATACTGACGATGCCGTAGAACAAACCCAGAAAGAGAAGAACCGCGCCAATGACAACGACACCCGAATGTTTGTGGACAACATCCAACTCCTGGACTGGAACTCAGTCCAAAATATGACCGAGACCAACAACAATAATATCAATTCCCTCTACAACACCACAGAGAACATCGTGCCTAATAATAATAACATTGAAGAAATCCGGACGACTTCAGGAAATGACGATTGTGATAATTCTCAGTACTTTGAAGATAGTTTGATGGACAACCCATCCCCACCCCTCAAGCATTTCCATGCAACTCCGATCAAGGAGGAGGAGGAGACTGACATTTCCAGTGGGGATGAAGTGATGAGGGACAGCAAAAACCCCTTCGGGAGCGACGACAGCTCCTCGGGGGAGATTACTGTCGTACAGAACAACGCCCTTGCCCAGAAGAGTCAAGACACTGGGCTCAGCCTGGAAAGGATTAACAATGTTTTCCCTTCGAACAAATCAAACGTTACTGGAAAAGGTTATGCGGAAGATCCGAAGAAAGGTGAAAATCATTCTCAAAGCACCCAAACAAAAATGTTCAATATTAATGATTGCTGTGGTCCAGAGACCTTCAAACCTCTCCACACATTCAATTGCAAGACAAGTAGCAATCAGACCGACTGTGATACCGTCAACACTGTGCAGTACACCGCATCCAGGGATTCGAGCCCTGCTTCTAGTGGATACGTAAGCAGTAGGCATAGTTCCGTGGAGAGGCTGAGGCACTCCTCTCAAGGTCATGCCCCACCTGCTACCGTAGCTTCTGGTGCTGTTCAAAAGAGCAATGTCGTGTTAACTACCACTTGCACATGTGGTACTCAAATTCCAGTACATGTGAAGGATTCATCAGCGCAAACCTCTACTCTGTACAGTTCCAACACAAGTTCTGGATTTACGCTAAAAGAGTCAACGTCGGCACTACCAGAACCTGATAAGGTACCATTTCAACAACAAACTACAGTCAAGTCTCCGCTACAAAGCATGGGCTCGCAGACGAAGCAGCGCCAGAAAGAAAAGAAGTCTATTTATGTTTGCTATCCAAATTATTCCCTTCCTGACTTGAGTTTCCTGAAGTCGGTTATTGCAGAAAATTCGGAGTCTGTTTTCCTGACTCCCACAGAATACAAACTGCCTCAGGATATTATAAATCAAAAACGACCCTCAAGGCCTAAGTCTTACGGCACTTACGAATCTATCTTGCAAAAGCACCTTCCCAAAATTAAAGACTGGGAATCGTTAAACGTTTTGCTACCGGATGATTTGAAAATTCTCATCTCTAAAACGCACGGTAAAAGTGGTAAGGTCGACGGTGCCTCAGCTAAGGATTCTAGAAATCATCATCAAAACTTATCTTCATCTTACTGTAATGTAGATGACGCTACAAAATTAAAGGCTAATTTTATCGATCCGACCTATAAACGGCATATGCCGAGAAGCATTTTGCGAAAATCCAGCTCCGTTGAGCAGTGTGAAGATAAGCAGTGTCGGGTACATTTACCAATTCGCTGCACCAGTGCCTCATCAGTAATCTGTAGCAATGACGGGGGTAAATCCCCAGACAGGGACGCACTGCACTACAAGCAAGTCTTCTGCGATGGTTTCCGGCAGAATATCCATTGCGCTGATTCGAAATGCGCCGGCTTGCAGAAAGCTGATATATCCATGAAAAAATTCCACCATTCTCACGATTCGCATTCCAGTTCGGATTCTAAACAGTGCAGTCCCTGTGGAAGCTGCAAAACATCGTCACCCTTGTCGATGCACGATGGAAAACCAACATATTCTTTTGAGAATTTCAAGGATGACAACTTGCTTCAAGAACTTCCCGGAAAAAATATCCCGTTCTCGTTCAACAACGAGAACCTGCTGCCTTCTTTCGATCAAAAAAGTGAGGGACAGACTGTTGAATCTCACATAAATTGTCTACATGGCAAAAAAGCTGTTAAGTTCTGCGAACGGAGTCCCACAAAAAGTTCGAAACAGTTGGATGCGTGCAAGACTGGGCGATGTTGTAGCTGTGATACCCAAAACAGATCCTCAGGTTTGTAGACGCCGTATTAATTGTAATTTGATCCAGTTTTTATTTTTTTTTATAATGCCTTATAGCATAATTTCATTAGTAAAGCCGACTTCAAAATTCATTGCTAAACTGGGTTATGCTTTTGACACTGAATTCAGAACATGGTTTTTTGTTTTGTCTAACCATAGGCGCAGGAATTTTTCGGACGTTTATTTAGAGAATTAGGGTTAGAGAGTTAGGGTTTATTTAGAGAATGGAGCTGGCGTAGTTATTTGGAAGCCTTAAAAAATTCTTGAGCAGTTATTGATTTATTTAAATCATTCATTTAAAATCTAAATAAATAGTCGATGTTATTATGTGGTCTTGTGCAATAGGTACAAATAAGTTATCAGACTCACTGCTTTCTCATTTCAAAAGTAGTTTCTTGCTTTGGCTAATTCCTGTTAATTGTTAAAAAGTTATTTCTTTATATAAAGTTGGGCGTCTGAATATAAATTGTAAAACTTAATGTAAAAAGTTTTCCTTATGCCTAAGTATGTCCTTGTCTATGTAAAACTCCCGTAGTCTCTGTTTCTCAATTTTTTTTACCACACCGGATGAAAGACAGACAAATTCTACTTAATATTATTACTTTTTCAATGGGTTTTCATCATTTTAAGTTTTTACTTGCTGAATTTGGCATTTCAGTTAATATCCCTATATTAGTTAATATTTATATGATTAACTTAATCGAAAAATATCAAAACTCTGATTGGGAGAAAAAGCAGATCAAATAACAAAATTGTATACTCATACCAGTATTGTTCTGTGATATTTATCAAATTCAATATTTTTCTGTCGTTTATTATCCTAACCACAAACTATGCATTGCAACATTCTATTTGAAAGTTTTATAGGAATATTAGCTTTTATTATATGTACAAAAATCATTTTCAGATGCTTTAGCCTTCTAATTAGCTATTTATTTCCTTTAGCTACGAAGTTCGATTAATTTTCTAATAATGTTGTCTATCCTTTGAAAAATGGTCGCAATTAGCCTTTTAATGCTTTCACTAGTGTTCTAATTTACAAAATTTCGCTTAGCATCGCGATCCTGAAATTGGGCATATATCTCCTAACGGAGGTGAGCGACTCTTCAATTTGTAACGCTTCCTGATAGTGTTTCACTGTTCATTTAGGTCATTATTATTTTTGTTTATTCGGCATGAAACGTTTTTTGATTTTGTAATGAGTTGTTTTTTAAGTGTTGTGAATTAAATACTAAGATAATATTCACTTTTTTTTATATCCTTTAAAGAAGATGTTTAAATGACAATTAAGTAGCAATCTTGCCGTTTTTTACACATTTACGCCAGAGTATGCTACTAGGGGTTCACAGTTCCATATCGATGTTATCTCCATCGTAAAAAAACTTTTTAAAGCAATATGACGCGAATTCAGCAATTTACAAATTTTTATATAACCTTTTGATCAGTATTTTGTAACATAATAATTCATTAAAAAAGGAATAAAAATCAGCTGCTGATCCCGAGATATTGAAACTCACGATTAAAAAATAAAATGCATTAATATAGCTTCAATTAAAAATGAACTAAAGTGATCATATATTAGTGACTAATGTAAGGAAGTAATTTGGAAATCCCAATTGAAACTAGAAAATCACCCGCCATGGTATGACGGATGCAAATTGCCTCTTCATTTGAGAGATTTCCCGTCAAATTTGACGTGTTTAAATAGATATATATACGAGAGAAATGTTTAACATTGATTGAAAACAAATGAAATAAACATATGTTTTATGACAGGAAATATTTTTTTTATTTACATATTCCTTTATTCAAAAAAACCTCTTTGTAAACAACATTCCGTGTGCAGTATTTTTCGTTGTTTAACAATTTTATTATAATTCAATAACCATGTAATTTTCAGCTTATCAAACATAAGTCAAAAGTTAAAATTTCATAGGAATTCTTTTTCGAAATTCTAATTAAAACAAAGCACTTCTCTGCTTGTCAAACGTTGCCAAAAAATATTATCAAATTATATCATCACGATTGCAATCAATAATCAGATGCATCGTGGCGTCTAAACTATATCGCGTGCATGCTATACCACTGACGTAATTTACTACTTTCTATTAAAAAACAGAAATTAATTTGAAATATAGGATTAATATAATTTAAAATTTCTCGGGAACTATTGATCATAGCGAGATAAATTTTATATCAATCGATAGAAAATTTTATTTCTCTATTTTAGAATTATTAAATTTGAAATTAGAACGACAATTACTCTTTTAAATTTAAAATTACTGAAATTTAGGTTCTCTAACAATGAAATAATGCTGTTTAACGTCTCGCAGTGCTATGGCGCGAGTTTTATTGTTGGCGATGTCAGAGCGTTACCGAGAGACAGATCTGGATTATTATATTAGTAATGTTTTGACTTATTTTGTTAATTAATTGTCGTTACAAATAATAAAGAATTTACCATGAACTCGTACTGTCAGATTTTTCATGACGTCATATTGGGTGCTATATTAGGGACGCCAGAAAGAGTGCTATAAGGCACATCGTTAGGTTACGCCATACAAAGCAAAGGCCTCTATGGGTCATGCTTTAGTGAATGAGTCATATCGCTTCGTTGAGGCTTTAGTGAGCTCTCTTCAGACCTACAGTCCTTTCCCCTGCTTGTAGGCCGAGATAAGAAGCTTAGCATCTGTCGACACTCTGATTGCCTCAAGAGGAGGCTGAGGTGCTGCAGTTGGCTTGAAGCCCCATATGGTGCCCCTTGAACATTTCTCCGGCAAAAACCGGGTTGTTAGCAATATGTACATTTTTTTTTTTTTTCCTCTTTTGAGCTTACAAATACTTTTCTCAAAATGTAGCTTTTTACTTCTCGTTTAAAAAGAGAAAGTATAATAATCATCAAGAAATTCGACCTCGAGATGCTGACAGTTTCCCCATTTTAGACCTCCCCAAGTCCGAATTAAAGAAAAAAAATTGGATTTGCATCTCTGTGGGTCTGTGAACTGATGAATGAACAAGCGGGAGTGGTCTCCCCTAAACTTTATCGTATACTTTCCCAAAAAGGTGCTGTTCCCCCCCCCCCCCCCTGCGTGGATAAAAAAATTCGAACCTACTGTAACCCAGAGTCTAATGTCTATCAGAAGGTTTTTCATTGTAAATTATAGTGATTGTAAAATATTTAGGTGAAGAATCGTATTCGAAGACATGCGTGCCGATTAAAACACACTGCTTCCGCTCTTGCCGGCTCAAGAACTAAGTGACGTAATCCTTCTGCGTGCACAGAGATTGCTACCAGTACGTATGCGCATGGAGAATCGGATTTAAAAAATTGAATATGCAATTTCAACCCCTTTTTTTTTAAATCGATTGGAACGAAATTTGAGCACAGATCTGTAATTAATGTTAGCAACCGTCGTACCAATTTTTATTTATCTAAGACAAAGGGTTTAGGAGATATAATCTTTACAAGTATGCGATTATACTGTCCGGCAGACCATGAACCTTTCGACGGATTTGGTCCCAACTTTGATACGGACCTACATTCATGATGATAAAACTGTGTACCAAATTTTATCCATATAGCTATTCAAGTTTTTGAGTTATAGTGTTCACATGACCGCGGACAGACAGACTTCCCGTCGACGGATTTTGTCCAAAATTTGATAGAAACCTGCAATTTATGTGTAAAGATCACATACCAAATTTCATCCCCATAGCTCTAATAGCTTTCGAGTTATCGTGTTCACAGACAGACACACATAATTCCAAAATTGTGTTTTTCGGACTAGAGGAGGTCTAAAACGTGGAGATTCGTCAAAATCGTGAGTTCGAATTTTTTGACGATTACAATACTTTCTCTATGTATACTTCGTATACGAGAAAGTAAAAAATGTAACGGATTACTGGACTTTTACTGCAAAAAATATCTAATCATTCCTGCATCCAGTTTCTGAAACTTATTAATGTGTATTTTTTTATTTGATTGCTAAAATGAAAGATCTTTTCATATAGTTTGTTTTAATTGTTCTATGAATGAAAAGGACATAGAACGAAAAAAAAAGAATTTCATTGAGATTTTTTTTTATGAACGACGTTTATATTCTGAGGTAGATCTTAAAAACTAGTTGCCAAAAAGTTGTGAAATGATTGATTTTCACTCTTGCGCGTGCATGTTCCTTTCTAACTTAAAATATCATTTTATAAAGCATAGCAAAATGTGGCTTGTGATGATGAGTGTGTAAAATTCGCCAGTGTATGGTTTGGTTCCAAATCATGCAAGCATCATTTTATAGCAATTAATTCTATTTCTATAGTATTTATTCTATTTTATTTTAAAATCTTGCTGTGAAATGTGATCTTTGTTAGGACTTAAATTTAGCATGGATTCCAAATAGCAAGTGCTACGAGAATGCGGTTTTTTCTTGAAATAGACATTCTAAAAAGATTTTCGGAAACAGTGGTCTCAATTATACAAATATGTATAACAATTACAAAATTAACTAATAACCAAATATATAATAATCATTTTCTGAGAACTGCTTAAAATAGAGATAAAAGAATAAAGGGGTGGGTGGGTAATCTTTGACGACATTGGTTTCATCACCGGAATCTCTAGTACATTTGAGGAATTCCTGTCCTGGCATTAGGTCTTTGTACTAGATTCATTTCTCAGGAAATCAGATTGCCAACTGACTTGAATTTAATTGCAGATTTAGACTGTTGTGTTCATTCATTGCTTTGTTGTTTCCATTTGCACCTGTAATACTCCCTCACCTTTCTCTTCTTTCCTTCCCCCACCCCTAGATGAGTTTCACGGTTCTCAATGTTCTTGTGATATTTGCACTCTAGAGTCGGAGAGACCGCCCCAAGAATTCCTGGTGTCTCCCACCCAGAACATCCTCATGTACCCAGAGATCTCAGACTCTTACACCTTACAGAACTTCTCTGGAGGTGGCAAATTCTTCCAGGAGGCACTCAGGAGGAAGACAGGTGAACTTCTTTCATTTTCTGCATGAAATTAATACAAAAGTTTTCAGGAAATGCTGAACTAAATGGCATGTTTCTATCGGTGGAACTCTTCAGTGAAAAGTGTTACAAAAGATATAGTGGACTGTGTTTTGTGGGGTTTTTTTTATGTTTATGTGTTTTATGTTTTGTTATTGTGTTTTGTTTTTTCCTCTTTCTTTCGAAATAATGCCTTTTGATGTACAGATCTCCTTTGTCTTTTGTTGGGAAATTTCGGGCTAAGAGAAGCTATATTTGGCGTAATGCAAGCTTCTTACAGAAAAATTTCCCAATTATTATTTTGAATCCACTTCGAATAAAGTCTCTTTGTTTAAGTTTAAAAAAATGTATTTTTAATTTTATTCTAATTTTTCTAGTTGATTGATTTTAAGCTCGATATAGTGGACTAGATTCATTCGAAGTTGACAGGACCGCAATTGAAATTAGATTTATCCAAAATTCGATTTTTTTTTTTTTTTTTTTTAAGGGATCTAAAAATGACTACAGCAAGATTAAACGACTATTTTTTAACTAAAAACGGCTGTGAAGATTTCTTTTTTAATATTGAATAGGTTTAATAAATAATGTGATAATAATCATTATTAAAAATGTTAATAGCTTTAAAAATAATAATTTCTATAAGTAAGTTAGTAATTTTAGTAAATAAAGTGATAATAATCACTATTAAAATTTTTTAATAGCTTTGGAAATAATATTTTCAATAAATAAGTAAGAAATAAAATGAATAATAAACATTATTAAAACATTTTAATAGCTTTATAATGATATTTTCAATAAATAAATGATTAATTTTAATAAATAAACTTTATACAACTTCTTGCATTTAAAATTTTATTATGAATATTCAAATAAACAAAATAGTTCTTATCTAACATTTCTAAGTTTTTTAAAGAAGTGAAAAATATTTTTGTTTTTTCGATTGAATACTTTATACAGCAGTAATCTTAGAATGAATAGAGGGCCTTAAAATTATTCACTTACAATCGTTTAGCACACAAGGTATCAGCATAATCAACTAAGGTAAATAATGCAGGAATAAAAAAAGATTTTAGTTTTGGCTCCGAATTAACCAGCTAAATTCAAATTTTAGATGATATTTTAACATAATGTTAACATGACATCATGTTAACATGACATGAGAGAAAATTCAATTTCCGATGAATGCGAATCAAAAACATTTGACTTAACTAAGTTCCACTGCATTTAAAAATCGCCTTTGAACTTTTATTTACACAGTGAATTGTTGCATTGACTGTCCGATTTTATTTTTACATCTTAGCAGCATTAAATGGCCAAGTTTTAATCTCAGCTTAATGTGCTCCGTTCCCAATTATCGCATGAAGACTGATTTAAAAATGTATTGTTGTTGTAAAAAAACATACATCAATGTAACAGGAATGTCAGACAAAAAAAGAAGAAAGAAAACTGCAATTCTGCAAACTCTTACCATTGACTTGGATTGGTCAGAAATGCAAACTGATTTGGATGGTTCAGTGTACATTTAAGATTTATTTCAAAAGCAAAAATTGTAGAAAACTTTGGAAATGAGATTTTTATTAAGAACTTCGGAATGAACAGTTCAATCTCCATTGAGGCTGTTACCTTTCTGCAGATAAAATGTTAATGTGTGGTAGACTTAACTTTTCTCTGCACTATAGCAGCTTTAATGGAAGTATTTGACCTTTTCTAGTAACATGTGCTGTCGTTGTAGAATCAAAAGAATGAATATAAGTCACCTTTTGATGTTTGTATGAATAAACTAATGTGCATTTTATGCTCAATTTTCATTGTTGAAATGTCCATGAACGTGGATACTTAATTTTTTTATGAATGTCAAATTATTGATTGCTGCAATTGTTTGTTTAGGAATTGAAAAAATGGTTGTAACATTTTTTCTCTCTCTTTTCAGGTTTAGTAGAAAATCTTCGTAAAGCCACCCAAATTATATTTGAGCACCACAAAAATTCAAATAAGAAAGGAGTAAGTTGATGTTCCTCTGATATAGGTTTTAGGAGTGTAATTAAGTGTGATGTTGAATGTTCATAATTTATCTATATAATCATTTGGGTGCCATAATTTAATTCCTGCTAGGGATAACAGTAGACGTTCAAAGAAAGGGTCTTAATACATTTAAACACTTTTAATGAAACACCAAAGGACACAACATACAAGGACAAACAATTAAGGACAAAACACTTCAGGACATATAAAATATACAATCATCAGGGCAGAACACCATGTTTAATCGTCGACTCCAGAACATGGACTGGTCGTCTCCTCCGATGACCGCTATGTGGCGAGCTCTTAAAACAGTGTGGTTAAACCTATATATTTATTAAATCTTTAATGAGATGTAATTGAAACAAATTTGGTTCAGTTTATCATGCGAGTATACTTTCTACAAATACATAGCTTTTTTTTTTTTCAACCCTGATAAGCTTTTTCTCAACTTCTGATATGATCCTGTTTATAACCTAAGAAACCGGAAAATATAATTGTAAAATATTTGAACACATATTGTGGCCTTAACATTAGAGTTAATGTAATAAGGAAAAGGAGAATAACACAAAATAACCATTTTTCCTCTTCTATTATCTCCACCCCTTATTCTGTGAAGTTTTAATTTTTGTGTTTATTGAATCATACAGTTGCGAATCCAGTGGGGTGGCTATCGGGCTGCAGTCCCTCCCCCAGAGCTAAGTCAGCATTCTTGATTTTATTTAAAATCACTACAACTGTTTGTTCTTAATTTATCTTTTTAAAAATAATAATAAAAACGTGGCAATATTGCTTTCTGGCTTGACAGCTTCAAAAATTTTCCTACTTTTCTAGTCATACTTGTACTTGTAGTACTCTAGACATACATCATTTGTACTTTTAGCGTTGATGTGGTCGAAGACATTTTTTGGCTAGTTATTTCATTGTATTTTTGTTATTAAATTATCGAAAGATTTGTATTGTTTTTATGATTCTTATTGTCAAGTGAGTAAAGTCTGTAAAGTTAAAGTGTCTTGGTTTACATAAGCCTTAAGGTTTGACATTCGTCACTACGATACAAAATTTTTATGACCTCAGCCCCCCCACCACCACCACCACCGACTCAAGTCCTGGATTTGCCAGTTTTATATTCTATAATACTGGAATCATAGAATATAAAACTTATATATCCTATCCATCCTGATCTATAAAATGACTTACATTAATTGAAGGATTGAGAAAAAGAATCAACCATTCCTGTTTCTTTACTAATCCGAGGTAGTAGGATTTTAGAGCTCGTGCTTGACTTACGACCGAGTTCCATTCCTTCTGACAAGTCGTAAGGCGTATTTATGTTTTTAACATTTTCATTCAAATAGCTTGTAAAAGTTCGTATAAAACACAAAAATTCAATCTGTATAATTTAAATTATTGAACAAAATATGAAGGATGTGTGATATATACTCTGTTGTAATACTGTAAACAAGAATACAACCTGGAATTACATTTAATTCGATTTTTTTTTTTGTCATAAGTTGAAGAGAAGGTGTATAATCATTAAAAGTGTACCATTTGACAAGTCTTTTATTTAGTATAGAGCTGTTACAATTCTTTCAATCCACTCTGGTTTCGAAAGAAAACATGTTTTTCATTTGAATGATACCTCACTCTGCTAACTAAAACTGTGGATTGATCCACATATCATATGAGATGTGGTTATAACTATAAATAAAAGCTTGAATTATATTTGAGTTTTTAGTGTTTTACCTCCACAATTAACAATTGAAATTAACTTAATTTTAGATGAACCTTTGGTTTATTTGCAACAGAAATGTATAGGAAATAAAAGTTATACAGCAAAGAAAGCTGTTGATTGATTTTTTTCCCCACTCCCAACTAGGATCAAATGATTAGACAGATTCGAATTCTTCAGTTGAGGAAATACAATAGAACCCCGCTAATCCGAACCGATTTTATTTTCGAAAATTATATGTAATTGAAAAGATTTAAATATACATACTAAAAACAATGGAATGAATCTCTTCTCGAGTTCGCCGTTAGATAAGATCACTTCATACAGGAGCACATCCATTATTCTAATGAAAAAGGAAGACATATTCTCCTTCTATTGCTTTTGAATAAAAGAATTCAAGAGAGAGTAGTACTGAGTACATATAACTTGCATTTTTAGCACACATCTTTTTCTTTTCTATTTTTATCGGAATTTTGGGTTATCCGAACAGGCACCGATCCCAATTAGTTCGGATTAGCGGGGTTTTACTGTATATATAAATTTTATTACATCATATCCATAGCATAGCACTAGTTAAGGAGGCTTTATGTCCAACAAAAAGTGTAGTTCTTATCATTTAATGAAACACCAAAATCAAAGCAAAGCATGCTTCCTGTATGAAAACATTCTACTGAAAATTAAATTTGATTAATTGTTTTTCTTAAATCTGTTGTTCTGTTCCAAAATTCCATTAATGTATAAAATCTTGGAAAAAGTAACCCTTTAAAGAGTTAAAATGTTGCATTTCTTTGTACAGGTTGATTTATCCTACTCCATGGGGCAGAAAATCCTGACTTGGCTGTGCCCGGCCGTACACACCATTCTCTCTGATGGCCTACTTCCCTCTGTGCAAGGATTCTTTGGACCGTTGCCAAATTCCCCTTGGAAAGTTGCTGGGGCTTCAATCAAACAAGGTGAAAGCAGCTTTCTGCCACTGAGTGATTCAGAAGTTGATTGTGCTATAAATAAATAATTCAAACAAAGTATATAATTCTAGCGTAATTGTCCGGAAATTAGGAGGAAGGGAAAAACTGTTTTGCGGATGAAGTTTTCTTGCTACATGTGCAGAGTGAAATACAGTCATCTTACTTAAACTTATATTTCTTATAAGACTCAATCGAGTGATTCTGATTTTCGAAATTTAAAAAAAATTAATTCTTACTTTTAAAGAACTTTTATATGAAATGGTTATCACCAAGTGTTATTCAAATAATGGAACTTATTCCTTCAAAAGTTTATTTCTGAGTGAAATTTATCAGAGTCGTATTTATGAAAAAATCATTATTTTTTTTTTAATATCAATATATCATAAGTGAATGATGCAAGGTAATTCCAGAAGTGTAGTTATGTACTAAAAAAAAATGCTCTACAAATTCAGGATATTGTTAACAGTTTTTATTTTGACATTTAAAGTATAATTTTCAGTTGAGTTATTAATTGATGCTATTTATTAAATAATGTATGTCAGATAATTCTACCTTAGATATAATGAAACAATGCATTTTATCACAAAACGAGACTCATTAATTTTTTTCTCCTTTTTTCCCCCTTATTTTTCTTTCTTCACAGCATTGGATTGGCATACACAATCATAAAAATGAATGAATTTCTTCATGATCTATTCAGACTAGTAAAACTAAAAAGATTAGTCAGTGTTATCTTTTTTTTATAATTTTATTTTTATACTGGAACGCTTTATTATTTGAGAGTATTGAACTTGTTTTTCAGATTATGGGTTATGTTTTTTTTTCCTCTTTCTTGTTATATAATTAGGTTTTAAAAATTTTTTTGAACTTGAAACTTATACAATTTTTTCAGCTTTTTCGTTAAATTAATCAGTTGAATGGTTTATTTTAATTTGATATTTGTATAATTTTTCCAAATTGGATTATACATGTTAAGAGTATATATTTTATATTATTTTTTCACAGCTAAAAAAGATTTAACCTCTATAGCTTTTGGCTTTTCTGTATCATAATTGCTTTGAAATAGTCTGATTTAATATTTTACCCTTCTATTCTAGGTGAAACAAGAAAAGATGTTGAAGAGTTGCTTAATCAAGTGACATCTGAAAAACTGCTTACAGATAGCACATATCGATTCAATGCCTTTATCCTTGGTTTGCTGAAGTGAGTGTTTCTTTCATGTTCCAAATGTAACTTTTGGATTTTAGTTTTGAAAAATATCTTTGACCTTTAACACTAGTGTTCCTTAAACATTGATACTATTGAAGCCAAGTCAATAGTGTCGGTTTTAGGAACTATTGATAGTATCGATTTTCTCGGTACTATCGATATTTTTCTCCCGGGGCAATACTATTATTGGGTTTTTGGCACCAAAATAAAAAGCAGCAATTTCATGAATATGATATATTTAAACAGTATAACATAAAATTATAATATTTACAATTTAGCATTAATATTTACAGCTTAGATAGTTCTCGTTAGCTCATAGCAGCTCGCATGTTCGCGTCAGCAAGGAAGAGTGTTGATCGTCTCTTTCAACCGTTCTCTGCGAGAACTGGTTCACCTCATCTTCCTTCGTGCTGCTGTATCCATCCGCACTGTTGCTGTATTCATCCGTGCTGGTGGTGAACCTCCACACTATCAATAGGCTCATTTTCAGTCGATAGTTTCAAAACTATTGACTGGAACTATCGATAGTTTCTAAACTATTGACTGGAAGAACACTTATCGATAGTATCACCAGGGAGAAAACTGTCGATAGTTTGGGAAAACTATCGATGTTTAAGGAACACTATTTAACACTAGGTTTACGGGACTTGTCATTTTGAAGCATTTCAAACTTTTCAAAAAAAAAATACAGATATCATTTAAAACATTTACCACTTTTACTGACTTTTATCCATTTGATGAGATGAATATTTTTTTCGAATTCATTATCACCTATGTCTTCTAAACTCGGAAGTTTTCCATGTTGTATACCTAACTCTACGGTTACGCATCAATTTGACACGGTCGTTATGCATACATTAGAATTTAAAATCTGCAGGGGTTATTGTTCTTATTACATGTGTTTACACCAGATTAAAACCCATTCATTACATACTTTACTCATATAAAATTTCTGGTGCACTGTAATCTTCAGTTTGAACCCGGTTACAAATGGTGAAAGAAGTGTGAGACAGTATACAAGCACTAGGATTGCATCAGAAATACCTAATACCGAAAAGTGGTGATTAATTACCAAACTCTTTTTAATATAGGCATATTTGATATTAATAACAATATTTCTGTTAAAATAAAAGTTGTTTTATTAACAAAATATGTGTAAATGTGCATCAAATTGATGTGTTTTCTTAGAGATATATAAGAAATCTCCATTAACAAAGTGTGAATTAGGAAAGCTGCTAAATAATAATAGCTTCTGTTCTTATTCAACGAAAAAATATTTATCAATGCATTAATATAAATTATTAAACGAAAAAGAAAACAGGATTAACAAAATGTTTGCTGAATGAAGAAAACAAAACAATTTTAAACTTGTGATTCAAATTTGTCTCTAATTCAGCTTAATCTTAATTTTAGACAAAAAAAAAATTTTAAAAGTATATTATTCATAAATTACTCGTCGTATCATTACCAAATTCCAATTTTTGATAATAAGTACTATACATTTAGCATATTTATTAAATTAATACAAGGGGTTTTTTTTCTTCTTAAATTTAGTTGTTATTGTGTATCACTACAAACAAAATTAAAGGAACATTTCATGAAACATGCATCAGTTTTCATATTCTAATATACATATGTGGGGATCATATTGCTTATCTAACTTGGGGCTTTTAAAGTATTAAAAATGAAAGTTTTTTTATGAGAAGAAAGTTTTAATAATTTTTCCTAAATTTATTGGCGAAAATTAGATTTGTGTATGTTCATATAACTATGATGATACGATTGCAATAATTCTTTTTAAATATATAAGCAAAGATTGCATTGCTTTTTGTCAAGTAATGAATGATGCTATGAAAACTCATTTTCATTTTTATTAAATAAAAATGTCATTTTCTAAATAAATTTTTCAACATCATGTAGTTTTATTTAGACATTAAACATTGTTTAGGATATATAATAAGCTTATGCAAAGAATTATGGTCATGTATTTATTTACTATAGTAAATCTTACGAGTTAAAAAATGTGCATAGGAAATTTTGTAAATATGTGAATTTTATACTTGCCTCTTTTTTTCTAATGTTTTAACAAATTGTAAATATTTACAGCATAATGGAGCTGTTTAAGAAACTTTAAGTGTAAAAGAATAAGTACGATAATTAAGTGTAATCAAAACTTCTTGTTATTTTTTTTTCAGTCTTGGCTGCTTTGAGTGGTGGCTAGGACACCTATGTGCTTGCCAGAGCCTTATCTGTCACCACTATCACCCAACAGCACTCCTCAGTTTGCTTGCTCTTCCTGCGGCCGTTCATCTGCGGCATGAATTGAAAGAATTGGTCAGCCCTCTCTCCAACCTACCTTTCAATCTAGACATTATCTTTGAAACCAAAGTGACTAATGGGGAAAACTGGAAGAAGTATGATGTAGGCAACTTTAGGCCGTCTGGGTTGGACTACCATTCAGAGGCCAAGCATCCTAAGGACCATGATGACCTTAACTTGCAGTTTTCTCCATACAAACAGACTGGTGGCAATAAGATTAATGATTTCAGTCAGAAGACTAAGCACAGTCAGGTTTTGTCTCCCTTTAGTAACCTCATGAATATCAGGAGTGACGCTGAGGAATGCCATGAGAACCAGGTGTGGCCTGGTGTCACCATAAATCCCTTCCCAAATGCCAAGTTTGCAGAAGAATTCAACATTACTAGTCATCCCAAGAAGGAGAAGAACAATAGTGCTCGCGGTGGTGGGTTGAACTTTCTGCGGGACACCATCCTCCCACGAGAGGTTGATCAGAACCAAAGGAGGGGCGATGTGCCCCACTTCTCACTGTGTTCCAGCACTGATAGTGGATGCAGCTCTCAGATTGACCATCTGAATCATGCTATGTCCCCAGCTGCTGCAACAAATGATGAGTCTCCCAATGTAGACATGAAAGAAGGGCAGCAATTCAAGATGCTTCGGCAAAAATGGGAGAAAATCAGCCACGGCATCAACAAGCAACCGGTTGCTAAGTCACCGTCACCACCAAAGTTAGCTGCAGCTGCCAAACCCACCATATCGAGTAGTTCCAAAACAAAGAAGAAAGCTGAGTTTTCACCGCCAAGGTTGACTAAAGACAGTGCTGTTCCTAAAACTCCAACCAAAACACCTCCCAGCCGAAGGGCTCAGGGAAGGATGAATCTGCATGTTGGGGCATCTAATGAAGCTAAGTTAGCCCCTCCAGACGTGTTGCCAAGTGAGATTAGTGAAAAGAAGAAATCGCAGATTCCCACACTGAAATTTACTAAGGGTCCACAACCTAAGTCAATGATACCTGTTCAAAAAACAAGTTCTAGAGCTAGGTCAGTTAACAGAGATTTGCGGTTTCCTTCAGATTAAGGATCTATATAGGTATTGTTTTCTGTATTTTTAATGCAGACTTTTATATTTTAGCATCACTTATAGAAATTAAAATTTTACACAAAAATTGATAGTTGCATAGTTTGTAGTATATTAAAGACAAATCAATAACATTTTACTCATTTAAGAAAATTGCCGGAATAGAAGAAATTTATTACCCCTACATAAAAAGTAAAAATAATTAAGACTGATTTTGCATTAAAACACATGAAAAGTTACCACAAATAATTTTTTGGATTTATTTATTGACAAACCTGAAATATTTAATTTTTTTTTATTGTGGATTTATTTTATTAACCTGCTTATTTAAGTCAGTGTAGTATATATTTTATGTTTTGTATTTCAGTATGCAATTGTCCAAATAGTAGGGCGGTAAAAAATTCTGCAGAAATATACAGACTGTAAGCTAGTTTAGGGAAACTGAGCCAATTGTAGATTTCATAGATAGCGTAGATTTATTCTAAATAGGAATGAGTATCATTGCATTCCAGTCTCTTTCCAACTAAATGTGTAGATCATGTACTTAGTGTGATGATTGTGGCCCTTTTTAATGTGTTGTTGGTTCTTTTGAATGGAGTACCAGATATGATAACGAACAACAGTTTATTTGCATGATAACATTCAGGACAAATACTAAAATAACAGATAGGACAGCACATAGAAAATAATTGTTGCGACCCTTCGCGGTCAGCAGTGTCACGATTAGAACAAATGATACGGCCCTTCGCGGCTAACTTCACAAAGCGCAATGAGAATAAGCGTTGGGGCCCTTCACGGCCAACAACAGCACAAACGGAAAGATACGTTAGACCCTTCGTGGTCAGCCACGTCAAATTATACACCTACACTTTTCGTTGGGATCCCCGGCCCTCACCCACCGGCTTTTTTCTCCGTTCCTTCATCCCTTGAGATCGCCACTCAACTCATTCAAAAACAATCCTAGACCCTCGGGGATGACGGCTCCCTCCACTGGCGAGTGCGAATTGGGAATTCCAATACTACACTTAGTATATAAAATAAAGATTAAAAAGTACAAGGCATAACCCTTAAATTATGTATATTTATATGGAGAGCAGATATATAGTTTAATAAAATATTTTATATTTTTATGCCACATTAATATAAAACAAGTGCAACTTCATGTTTAGTATTAATTAGCATGGGAATGGTAGTTAGAATCTTGAATGTATCTATACTTAATAGACTGTGTCTTAAGCATGTCCATAACCACAGATTTTAACCTACTATTTTTAGTTGGAGGGCAGTGGCGAATCCGGGAGGGGGGGCTATGGTGCTGCAGCCCCCCTCCAGAGCTAAGCCAAAATTCTCGATTTTATTTAAAATCATTACAACTGTTTGTTCTTAATTTCCCTTTAAAAAAAATAAAGTGTCAATATTGGCTTGACAGGCTCGAAAATTTTCGTACTTTTCTAGTCATTCCACTTGTAGCATTGAAGCGGTTGAATACATTTTTTGACTAGTTATTTCAATGTAATTTGTTATTAAATTATTGGAAGTATTGCATTGTTCTTTAAGATTCTTATTGTCAGGTGAGTAAAGTCTGTAAAGTTAAAGTGTTTTGGTTTACATAAGCCATGAGGTTAGACAAAATAGAATTCCTACATTTATATCTGAGACTCTATGGTTGTTTTAGATATTTAGTGTATTAATCACTCAATGCAATGTTTTTATCAAAATATATTCAAGAAATGATTTTTTTAAAAAAAGATTAACATGAAATAATTTGATAGATATCATCTGATGTTCGAAATTTTGTATCACAGGATTCTGTTTTCTTTTTCAGGTAATTTTATGTATGCATGGTAATTCATTTGGTCTAGAAGCACTCTATACTTCAGCTATTTGAGGTGTGAATGCTTGTGACATTTGCATCTAGTTTTAAATGAATAACAAAAAAATAATTGGATTCTTGCCTTACTCCTGACCACTGAACTGCTCTCGTTCCAGCTTTATCCAAAAATAAAAGTTCTCTGTCGTTGGAGATGATGTTTGAAATGAGTGTGACTCTCTTGAACAGTGAGATGAAAATTCGAATGGCACATTTCGAAACACAGGATGTGGCATTTGTGTAAATGTTTATATAAAAGGTGTTTTTATTTAATTGTACATTGACTTAAATTCTCTTTTATTTTTCTTTTCTTGTTTACTTAAAAGATGTATAGTTTTTGTTGCATTTCAGATATTTAAAAGAATTCAGTGCTTTTCGTTTTTGTTTCGGCTTCGTGAGTCGGTGACATTTTACTGGAGAATATCGATCATTCCGTTGTAAATTGTGAGCAAACAATTTTTATTTATGCCTTCTGTGTGTATGTATAGCTGAATGTTCTGCAGACACCAAACATTGCACTGTAGAAGAACCTCGACTGCTCTATTCATCATTGTCAAGTTGATAATGCTGTATTAGACGGTAGGTTTTTGACCGTGTGCCCTCGTCTCTTCCTACTATAAAAAAACAAATCCATAGTAGCTTCTGTATGACTCTGCGCATGTATAGATTCTAAATTAATCATAGCACTACCACACCCTGTTGCCTCTGATGTGAAATTTATTGTTGCCTCACAAATATGTAGTTCAGTGATGGGAACTGGCGTCTTGATTTGAGTATTCAGTTGTAAGAATCTGCTTTTTGGTAGTTCTGTCTGAAGATTTCTGACATTGTGGGTTAATTACTATATCATGTAGTTTTGAACATTAAATTCCGACCCAGTTTTCAAAAGCAACTATTCAATTCATTTGCATTTTTTTATTTGTATTTTTATTGTTGTTGTAAGTATTTCTATCATTACATTATCGTATATAATAAAAACTGCAGCTGAAAAAAACTGATTCGTATACCAAACCCATTTAAAAATAATCAGGAGCTTCGTATTTCTCTGATACTCTAATGCAATTATATGAACCTTTAATTACTTAAATTTCAGCTTTTGCAAGTATTTCTCTGATACTCTAATGCAATTATATGAACCTTTAGTTACTTAAATTTCTGTATTAAAATAAGATACTATTTATAATTTGTTTGTCTGTTCTTTTAAATTAAAGTATTTGGGTGGCTATGCGCAATGCATTAAAGCATTACAAAAATATGGCATGGAACAGGGTTTTACTCATTGTATGAGTAAAAAATTGCTTCAGACTTTCTTGGAAGATATGCGTGAAATGTAATTCACTTGCTGAGAAAAGTTAGTACTATTAAATACTGTTCTAGATTTGTTCTTTGATAATTTATACTTGATAATACAGTTGTTAATAAAAAAATATATACTCAGGGCTTGCACACCTTTGATGAAAGGTATAATTGGTTAGAATAGTTGTTATTGGTTTGTTAAAAAAGAAAATAAATGTCACAAATGGAAAGCAGTGTAAACCTTTAGAGTTTTAATAGAAAATAAATGGCCCAGAAGGCCTATATGGTTCTCTATTTATGGAACAGTTATTTAATTCATGAGCATTTTTAATTGTTTTTAAAGTAATTATTTTTTCTGTTAGGAAATGTTATAAATGGTATTACTTCAAGCCGTTTTCAGTTTTGCAAATGCAGGCTGAGATCTGAAATCGCCTTGAGTAATTTCACTGAAAGATTTTCTATATGGAAAAAGAGACAAAAAATCTTTTCTAAATTCTCTCCCTCTCCCCTTTAGTGTAGCTTAAAATTAAGTTTACAAATAAAAGCTTAACGTGGTTTTAATGTAGGTTATGTAGAATATTTTCACATTGTAGTACAGTAAAAGCTTAACTAACCGGCATGCTCAGGAAACGCCGATTTCCGGATACCTGAAAAGTCCAGATAGTTGAGTGTGATGGGAAAAGTGGGGGGGGGGGGTAGATTTTGGCCGTTTTCACCAATTCTGTCCCTTTACTTCTTTTTTTTTCTGGTTGTCAATTTCGTTTTTAGGTCTCGTTTTCTTGGCGAAAGGTGAGGAGCTTTTATTTGGTTCTCACTTTTGCTTTTGAACCCCCTCCCATAAAACAAGCCTGTGTACGTCACTGTACTGTAAATTGCTTTTTTTTCCCTTCTGCACCCCTCCGTGCGGAGCAGACATTGCATTCCAGAAATAAATTGTCCTCGTGAATGGAACGGCTCTCGAGTGCTAACTTTTGGCGCGCGGATGAAATTTTTTTTAGAAAAATATAATATTCTAATTTTTCTGGTTAGTTGAGCTTTCCAGATACTTGAATGCCGGATAATCGAGAATTTACTGTACATAGATGCTTGAATTTGTAGTCTTTCGAGAAAGAAAGTAAGAATTAGTGTTATTTAAAATTATTTCATCTAAAAATATCTCATATACTTATTATTAACCATATTTAAATATATATATCACATGCTATTGTAATGCTGCATAGTTTATTATCAATTTTTGTTTCGAATTATTGATTATTTTTCTTAGAAGCCAGCTATCAAATGTGTAATGTATTTTAAATTGAGTTGAATAAGGATTGAATAATTTTATTCATATATATTATAATTTCCGATAGAAATGTTTGTTAAGATTAGCCAGCAAGGTTTTATAATCGCATTATTATATT
The DNA here is from genome assembly GCA_013235015.1 of Araneus ventricosus. Classification (NCBI taxonomy): domain Eukaryota; kingdom Metazoa; phylum Arthropoda; class Arachnida; order Araneae; family Araneidae; genus Araneus; species Araneus ventricosus. Next base: position 30,361 of record BGPR01009840.1, on the reverse strand, counting down.
CATTAGAAAAAGTATTGTATATAAGGGAACTTTAATCATGTGATCCTGACTATGTATGTCATTACGTGTAAAGTTTGTTCGCAATGTTTTAAATTCAATCCAGTGCAGAAGTAGCCTTGTGGAAAGGTGACCTTATATAGAAATAATACCATGTCTTGGAACATGGTGCAGGATGCTTATATTGTGATATAGGGACATAATAGCAAAAGTAATGTGCAGAGTTTTTACTTTTAAAAGTGCTATAAGTATGTCTAGATTTGTCATAATGCTAACTGTTCGATATCTTAAATGTCATATTAACTCATCTGTGTGCCTAAGTATCAAAGTTTATCTTTAAATACCTACAACATGTGTCAGTATACTCGTATAGACATTGAGATAGTCATATATATTGATAACTTTTTGCGAAGTTCTTGAGAAAAATGCCTAGAAAAAAAAAACTTGCATCTAGATATCAATATACATGTATAGATATTGATATTACCATATGTGACTTGATAACAATTTTGTATGAATATTAACCTGAGAATACTTGACTTGGTATGAATAGTTAATCACTTTTTAGTGTCTTCATAATATAGTCCTGTGCTGATTGCAGGTGTTTTAAACCATTAATTTATTAACTTCCCCTTTCTCTTGAATTGGATGGTTGGCATTTCTGTTACACAAATTTTTTCACCACAAATTTTAATTGTCATTTTCAGACAACTGAAAATTTTATGAATTATTATTTTTAATGTTTTCACTTGCTTGTTAGCTTTTATATGAAATCTATGCAAAGTTTGAGGGGGAAATTTGCTGACCTTAGTCAACTGATATGAGTACCAAAAGAATCTTTTTTTCTTGTGTGTGTTGCTACACATTATATATTTCACCCCAGTAACATAATAGCTGCTCTTCCTTTCATAATTTTTGAATGTTATTTTTATTTAAAATTACCATAACAAACTCAGTTGCTAAAATGTTGCCTCTTAGTTCATCTTAATCAGAAAGCACAGAATAAAGTTAGCATTTGTAAGTAGAGTTGTTTCCATTAATTATATTAAAATGATTTTCATTGGTTCATAAATGGGACTTTCTAATATTTATATGTTGTCAGCAGTTGTAAATATCAAATCATATTGAATGCAATTTATATAAATCAGTGGGTAGTCTAATTTCTATTGTACATTTTTGTTTTTCACCATCAAAAATCCATTATGAATATTTAAAGCGTCGTCTATTGTCAGAAGTTTTTCCTATTTTATTTATTGATTAATGAAGTTGGAAATTGAAATTTTGCATTCACGCTAACTGGATGCTACTGATCCTCACATCAAGATGAATTCCCATCACTGAAGTAGATGATTACATAAGATATAAAAGTGTAGTTGTCCTATGGTCCTGTATCCTTAATCCTGGATTGCTCTCTTTTTATTGATATTTGTATATAGGAGATTGTTTATATTTGCTGTGCTTTTTGTTTGTTTATGTCGCGCTTCAAATAGATCTGGTATTTGCATAATTTTGTGACTTGTGCTGGAAATTGGGTCCATTTGTAGTCCTTCTCCTCTGATTTTAAAACATCAAAGGTGTATAAAATTAGCAAATGTTTTGATGTGTATAAATGTTGTTATTGAGCAAAGAAACGAAAGAAATCATGAAATATATCTAATAAAAAGTTGTTATAAAATTTATGAAAAATGTTAAAAGATCAGCCTGGCTTTAAAATATAAATAGCTTTAACGTCTGTCATAAGTTTTAAAATAGCCATTGTTTAGTTTTATAACTTTTTTGTGAAGGTGACTGTATATTTTTAAATACATTTCAATGGTATAGTCAGTTTTGTTTAAATCAAATGATGGGAAATGTAGCTGTAAAATTAGGGGTATTTATCTATACTTATAAAAGGCAATGCTTGCGTGCCCGCGATGTCCAGACGAATCTATCACAATTACAGCCATGAAATTTGGTACACATGTAGACGTAATGGTGACTGAATGCACCTCGAGGCCAGAATGTTAAAATTTAATAGAAATTTAGAATTTTTTTATTTAATGTTATGTGTTGTTTTGAGTCATTTTAGGCACGTTTACGGCTGTAGTATCTTTTCTAATGATCGTTGAAAAACAATCAATGCACCATCGGATAAAACAAACAATTTTCCTTCTAAGGAAGTTTGTATTGAATTTCCAACATAATTTACTGAATTTCGAGAAATTTTTAAATAATAGTCACTTTTAGGGTAATTTTTGATAAGGGTTTCTTCAAATTCTCGCATCTGACGTTCTTAAGAACTCTATAATTTTCATTTTTTCCCAGCATATAACTGGAACGTTTCTGTCGGATTTAAAATAAGAACGGTTAAAATATCTTATTCTGTTTTTTTTAATTAATTTTCTCTGATCAGTTCAAACAGTTTTTTTTTTTTTTTCCTCTAGCGAGATTTGACAGCGAGAGTTTCTCCGGACGATCCCAGAATGCATTGTTGCTTCCTCGCAGGATGTGACGTAATGTGCTTTCATTACCAGCATGCATTTCTACAATCCGATTCCTTCCGGTGACGTCATTACATTCGCGTCATTTTCGAGAGGAAAAATAAGCGGGAAATCAAATAATATGTATCTTTTATTTTGATTTTGTTTTCAAAACTTTTTCATGTCATTGTGGGCATTTTTCTCTCTTTTTTTTCCATTTTGTCGAAGTTGTGATTCCACGCTCAACGCCGGTTAAAGAATAAGGATTAGTTCCTGACTTGTTACTTCATACTACTTCCATGCATTACGTATAATTGATGAGTTTTGTAAAATGTCAGCCAAGCCGCGCCTGCCTGCCGTAAACATTTTTCGGTTTTGCCTGATTTGGCAAAACTTATGAACATTTTATCTGTTAATCAGTTTTCAGTAGTATGTTGTTTCCAGCAACTTTGCTAATTCCACACAGTTTAAGCTTTCAGTACTGGCCTTAAAAGATTAGCTAGCTCTTATTTTATATAAATCTCAAAGGGAAAAACATTTGTACAAATTGTAACTTTCTACTAAATAAACTTGTTTTAAAAGCCAATCAATCAACTTGCATACATTAGAGGTTTAATTAGGATATTGATGGGAAGATAGAAGTGATAAATTATTGATAAGTCTCAGTGTTATAACTGATGATGATGATTTTCAAACATTGCAATGCTTTCAGTATATAGGAATGGTATCATGCTTATTGCAATTACTTTTTGTGAAAGTGAAGTTCACTGTGACTTTAAAACTATGGAGCTTGGGATATGATTGCGTAAATATTATGGGTAATTATAATTAATAAAATATTTGTCCGAAGTTTTCTGATATGAACGCTAGCTGATGCTTTGATGATAATGTTAGAAATATCTAATCTAAAAAGGTATATTTTAAGAGTGCGAATTATTTGGTGTTTGACATATGACTAGTAATGTTAATGCAATGTTAAAAAACGTAGTAATTTTAACTAATTACTAAGGCTATATTTTAAGATTAAAAATTTATGATTAATCATGCAGGTGATAGAAAGGAAAAAAAAATTCATGCATGCATCTTTATTTTTTTTTATTGAATTGCATCATATTTTGATTGGTTTATTATCAAATAGTGATTTATTTGTAAATCCCTAATAATGCTATTCTGTAGTCAAAGTAGAGTAAAAATGTATATTAACTGCATTTCTGTGATCTGTTAATTTTTTCCATGCAGTCAAAGTGTGTATTCTAATCGTTAATCATTTTTTTTTTCATTTTTTATCCAAGTCTCGTTTTAAAATTAATAGCAATTAGGGTGCTTTACTATCATTAACTCATTCGCTACCAACCGTCACATATATGTGACACAGCCGTTTCTTACCAGAGCCCGACGTCACATATATGTGACACAGCCGTTTCTTACCAGAGCCCGACGTCACATATATGTGTCAGACGTAAAATCTATTCCAATTGATGTCATATAATCCAGAGAAACATCTTGGGCTGTGGTGGACGTTTTTCCCAGTAGACCCTGGTAGCGAAAGAGTTACTGCAGGATTTCTGAATGTCGCTTGTGTAATTCTGATCAAATTATGTATAGCTACTTAATTGTTGTGTAACGAAGCTTTATTTTTGTAAATAAGGTCATGATTTTTTATTGTGAATATTTTTTATCGATTGTACAAACTACGTACTTTTATTTCTGTACATGCGAATTTTAATTGTGCTTCTCAAAAATTTTAGCCAAAGAGATAAAGTGAGAGCAATCCAGTGTTTATCTTCGAAAGTAATTAGCTTCTGTGATTTTTTTGTATCTTTTGTGAAAGTGCTGTCACTGTTTTGACTATGTTCCTGTTTTCTGCTTTATGTTTCAGTGAAATTCACCCAAAGCCTCAATAAAGCACTCGAATCTCATTTTTGTATTCGCCTCATGTTTATAAAGACACAACAACACAATCAAGTGAGAACCAGCGGAAGAGTTCTCAACTCGACGACTTTGTATACCTTACTCCATACAACACTTTTACGTTTAACTTCGTAGAATAAAATTAATAAAAAAAAAGTGTGAAGAAAATCGAGTAATCTTTTTGTACCTCTTCTTTTTCATCGATTGAATCCAAAATTTGATATCAAAGGGCCACATATCAATGATCTCTGTGGTCCAGAGGCCTTCAAACCTTTCCACGCATTCATTTGCGAGACAAGTAGCAATCAGACCGACTGTGATACCGTCAACACTGTGCAGTACATCGCTTCCAGGGACTCGTCCACACCCACATACCAAATTTATTTGGTTTGTAAGTGTTTTTGAGTTTATTATGTTCAAATAACAGACAAACAAACGGACAGTCCACCTTATGCTGGATTTAACTCAAAATTAAACATAGATCTACAATTTTGATGTAAAAATCTTGAACTAAAATTCACGCATCTAGCTTATTGCGTTTTTGGGTTAGGGGCTGTCCATAAATGATGTCACACTTTTTTTCAATATTTTTGACTCCCCTCCCCCCCGTTTGTCACAAAGTATCACACTTCACCATACCCCCTTGTCACATGTCACCTATATTACATAAACATATACTTACATTCAGAAACAAAGCACTACGTTATAGATCATATTTCAAATTTTATTTTTAAACTTTAACTATGTGCTTTAATGACATTTGTGAGCGAGGGATGTTTGCTTCTATTTGTGAAGAATTTCTGCTGCTCCCATATTCTCAGAACATACCCCGAATGCCTTTTTCGAAAAGAAAGGAATATGAGTAAAAAAAAATCACATGAAAGTTGTTTTAGCCCCGATTAAAAAATACCCTCAAATTCTGGTAATTTCAAAATTTAATCTGCTGATTTTAAATGTTTTTATTTAAACCAGAATGTGTGATGTCACGCTTCTTGTTACCCCCTCCCTCCCCCTTGCCACAATTTCACGAGCCCCCTTCCCCCTCCAAGCGTGACATCATTTGTGGACGGCCCCTTAACACATTCACTTTCGCGCGAATAGATAAATCTACGAGCGGTCAACCGTTTGGCGGATTTTCTGCAAACTTTTAAGTCGGCCATTCACTTGAAGTATAGCCATGCCATTTGTCCTAAGCCCGGTTTTTTTCCCCCATCCATTTTAATAAAAAAATACAGGCACGCCATTCACAAGAACGCTAACTCTGAACGAAGGTAGGGGGAGCTATATTCTTTCCTTCTCTACATCTGTTTGTCAATCGCTCTTCGATTTTCCTCAGTCAGCAGATTTTAATTTATGCTACCCTCGAAGCAAGGCTTCAATCTACGCAAAGCATTGTTCTTTTCGCTAGCCTCTTTCAGGGTGCCTCTGATTTTTCGTTCCGATTTCAGTCCAGACGGAATTCCAACCGTGGCAAGCCGTTTGGCTCATTTCCATAGATTTTTATGGCTTTTTCCTTCTCGCGTTCCAAAATATCCAGTTTATCTGTGAAATGAATGGCCGGCTTTATGCATATCTACAGTTCTAGTGATTAAGTTGCATGTCATATTTCATTTGTCTAGTTCATCAAGTTTTTAAATTATCGTATTCATATGCAACATGGATGAACAGACTTCCCGTTGATACCAGGAATGGCGCTAGAATTTGCCCGACAGGGGGCATGACCTGCTGTATGGGGGGGGGGGACGAGTGTAATGAAATTGGTCTCAAATTTTCGCCAGATTATTATTTATCAACTACAGTTGAATACCCCGTACAAATATTTTCCCCGACAGGGAGGCCCTGTCCCCCTCTGGCGCCACCCCTGGTTGATACTTTTGCACAAAATTTGATACAGCTCTACAATTTTTATGCCAATTCCTCGTACCAAATTTTATATCTAGCTCATTCCGCTTTTGAGTCGCCCGTGATCACTGCTATACACGATTCCAAAAACAAGTTTTCCCGACTCGGACACATCTGAAGCCTGGGATTCATCAAAATCCCGAAGTCGAATTTTTTTAAGTTTCACTTTGGAGGAAAATGAACCTGCCTCAATTGTGACTACTGCTATTATACACAATACAAATCCGGTTAACTAAAGGGGGAGAAACCGTTTCGGATAAAGGTTTTTTTAGATTAAGCCATGAACTTCTATTACTATTTTGTATCTAATTACAATACCGTTACAAAAGTCTTTCTGTGGGTGCATGGTGTAAAAAGTCCAACACGCAGGATAATTGAGAATGAAGGTTTATTCACAAATATGCAGGAAAACACGTAGCACAGGAAACAATAGATATTGCACAGATTAGCAACGTGAACAGATAACAATTCACAGGTAATAACAGTTCAGCACTTTGATATTTAGCTACACAAACAATCGGCAAATAACTAATAACGACAATAACAGCACTTTCAATAGCGCTCAGCTCGCCAGCTTCCTAGCTCGCACTGCAGACGAAACTCTAAAGTAATTCCAGTGGATCAACACTGCTACGCTCGGCGGATAGAACTCCAAAGACGTTCGCTCTCCAAGGCGACCCCAGTCGATCAACATTGCCTCCGTCATCCAAGCGCTCTCTTTATATAGTTTTCCCCGGCAGGCCATGACATCACATGGAATCATCTAGTACATTCAAGCGTATCTCCTCTGCTAATAGAGATATCGAGAAGATTCCAGCACCTTCGAGATCCCATATTTCGTCGCCAAGGTTAGGTCTCCAGACGTGGCAGCTGCCTGTCCTCCCATACTTACCCCTGTAAAACTCTCTTCCCAACCATAAGACTCACATTGCTGGGAAGCGACTTTCCATGTTTGTAACAATACGTAATTCTGAAATGTTTTGAAAGTTAAACGAATTCATAACTCTATTTGTAAGCTATACATATGTTCTTTATTAAATGTTCTTACCCTTCGTCGAACCCAATATTCACACCGGCGAATTCGGGCGAAATGCGCCTGACAGGTATAGGTAAACAATATCGTAATTAATAATGCTAATATCCATTAATTATAATTTTGCTCGCGTGGTAAAATTAATCACTGACCACCTTGGGGATGCTTAAAAGAAGTCCTGCCTTTCTGTGATTATTTCCATAGCTGCAGTAGCAGTACGTGTTTTTTTTTTTGGGGGGAGATTTCAGATAACCCTAGTTCGGTTAACCGGGATTTTAAGGGAAATTTAAATGCTGACTTTTCTTCTAATAGATAAATGCTTCTTTCCTCAAATATTCTAGTACTTGCTGAAAACCCGGCGTTGCTCGGGATCCATATTTTTTCATATGCCGGCCTCCTGTTTTTTTCCTGCAAATATTGTCAATAACTTTCTCCAACAAAAGTAAATCTTCTTTGAATCCATTCCTGTTGAATTAAAACTTACAAATATAGCCTTTTTATCACCTTATAACAGTATAGTTTGAATGAAATGCGAGAAAATTCGGAAAAGAACATTTATTTTAAACAATACAGCTTCAATAACTAATACAGCTTTACAATGAACAAATATACTTATACTGTATAACTTGGTTACTGCGAAAGTTCTAAATAAAATGTTTTATAAATCAGATAATCATATACTTATCATCATCATCAGAGATCTATATTTCACTTACTCCTGTGCCTCTTAAACACTGATTAGGATCATTTAAAAGTTTGTGAAATTTCAACAAAACATCGAGTAGTAACTAAACTAACGTCATTGGATGTTTGAATGGATGTTAAAAGCTACGAAATAAACACGGAAGTTATGTGCATGCTACGAAATAACAACGGAAGTAAGAAGTCTACCTTGATAAAAAAAAAAGCAATATTTTATTTAATTTGAACAGAGGTAAAAACACGTGAATAAAAGATTTGATGAAACAATACATTTGATTTTATAACAATAGAAAACATTGTTACAATTTGCGTTTAAAATGAATTTTGAAACGTTAATTACAGTTAGATAAAAAAAAATTGTACAACAATTAAATTGGTATCATTAAAAAGATAATTTTTTTACTCTTTAAGTTGATGTAAAAATAATTTTCGAACCATAAGTATTTCAGAAGTTATTGGTGAAAAACGTCTAGAATTAGCTTAATTTTCGTTATTTAATTAAATAAATAAAAATCTAATTTGTTTTTTTTTAAACTAATTTTTGCGGCGTTAGCTCCCTCTTGTGCTAATCCATCACTGTGCCAAATTTGGTCGTCTTAAATCCAACGCTGTGAACGTGCATAAAGAACCACAAAATGAACGAACAAACACACACACAAACTTTCCTCTTTTATATATATAGATTACTGTTCACAGTAGATCTTGCGTCTCCCCTCAAAAAAAAAAAAATTCTAAGATGTGTTTTTTTTATCCTTTGCTGACATCCGTTTTGAAGACAATAATGTTTCCAGAGCCACCCGACATCATAATTTGTCTGGTGAGGGGGTACCTTCTCTGTTCCCATAGACAGTCAAACCCCGTTATAACGATCCCTCAACGGACTAATCCAGAAGTTTGCTATAACCGAGGGTTCGCTATATCCGATTTTTAAAATATTTTCTGCACAAAATTCGCTGTAATCCTCAAACACATTTTTGTGCTGAACAAATTAATTACACGGGATTACAATTATTTATGGGCTATAATAAATCTATAATAACTTGAAATAAATATTTGTTTTAAAAAAAATAAAGAGTGAAATTAATTGTACTTACATTTCCAGGGTGGCCAGCCAACCTGGAAACCGGAAATGGTCAGGGAATTTAGGGAGACCGGGAAAAAGCAGGGAAAAGTCAGGGAAATTTATTCTAAAACTGGGATTTTTTTATTTTGATAATTCTTATTGGACACGACAATTCGCTGATCTTTTTTTATAAATAGAATGAAACGCCGTTGGCAACCAATGAAAATCAATCATTTAACTGACAGTAAAAAAAGGATGCCATTCCCGTTTCCGCGCACTAGCCAGGGGGCAAGGTGTTTACACTTAAACTTCCAAGGGACTCAAATGTCGGCTATTAGTCCGGTCAACGAAGGGTTTGAAAAAAATATTAAATCATATAGTTTTAAAAATTGGCACACATGTTCGTTAGGGGCTTCTGATAAGCATACTAAAAGTCCCCGGTCCTGGGGGAGGGGGGTGAGCTCACGGCGCCATCTTGGATTTCATCCCCCTTTTTTAGTTTTTCGTGAATATCTCGAAAACTATTGAGTTTTCAAATTACAATTGATTTAAAAAATTTAAAAAGAGGAAAATTCTGTGGCAAATTCGTCTTGTGGGTGTACGTGAATGCAGTCCAATAAGCAGGATTACAAAAATAAAGCTCTTTATTTTACAGGTATTCTAAGCAAAGAAACATAACACAAATATTAAAACAGCACTTGTAAAAATTCACAACAGAGATTACCATTAAATCTCAACACAGCACTCAAAGGTTTCTTATTAGCTCACCAGCTTGCTTGCAGATCAAAATCCAACTGACTCTTCTTGGCTTGAGAGCTTGCCTTTTATACTTTTCAACAGGAAGTGACTTCATTACGTAGAAAGTGACATAATCTTTAGCAAGTTCATGAAACCATTAGAAATATGTTGAAAGTTCGAGGTCCTTCTAGAGAATTCCTTTTGTCGCCAAATTTATCCTCAAGTCGCCAAGTTTGTCGCCAAGATTAGCATCTCAGGGAAACGATTTTATAGCTTTGTAACAATTCCCTACAAATATGTACTTTTATTTTTCTTCCAGCTTTAATAGTTTCCCAGATAATGGCTCTCAAAAGTTGTCGCCATCTTGGATTTCATCCCCCTTTTTTAGTTCCTCTTGAATATCTCGAAATCTAATCAATTCTCTAACAACATGTAATCAGCAAATTAAAGAGCGTAAAATTCCCTACTAACGTATGCTTTTATTTTTGTTTTAGCTTTAATAGTTTCCGAGATAATGGATTTCAAAATTTGCAACTATCTTGGATTTTATCCCCCCCCCTTTTTAGATTTTCTTAAATATCTCAGAAACTATTAAAGCTAGAAAATAAATAAAAGCATGCATTGATTGGGAATTTTACTATCATTAATTTTTTTAATTTAATGTAATTTGAAAATCAAATAGTTTTGTAAAGACGTATTAGTTATTTTATGGTTTATTGTTTAAAAGTTTTAAATAAATGTTCTTTTTCCAAATATTTTGCTTTTTATTCAAACCATACTGGCTTGAAAACTTAGTTTGGCGAATGAATACTTAGTATGGCCAATGTGCATGTCATTTTTTCTATGGTGGATGGGCTACCTCCGAAAAAAGTCAGGGAAATTTTTTATAAAATCTGGAAATGTCAGGGAAACTCAAACAGCAAAAATGATGGCCACCCTGATTTCGCAACTTCTTGGTAACGTTCAAATTTTTCTGAGATTGCCACGCTACGATTTTTCCAAATGGCCCCAACTGTAGATTTAGATAGAGAAAATTCTCTGCAAACAGCAGACTGACTCTCACTGTTTTCTCCTCTTTTAAAAATTTTCACTTTATCCTCGATGGAAAAAGCTTTCCGTTTGCTAATGCTACCCATTTTAAATCTACGCGATGCCAACAACTCAAACGATATTCAGCAAATGGAGCTAAAAAAGTGAAAGGATGTGTTGTGACATATATACTTCATCTCTTAGCAGTTTTGTCAGACACAAGGGAAACAGGTGTACATCACTCTGGAGTACAAAGGAAAGCGGCTGAGTGATAACCGTTCCTTTGCCGACCTGCCGATTGTCATACTGGGTGATGAATTGAAAGTGATGCCACCGATAGAAGTTTTTGTTTGGAGAGCCTGGGTCGAAGTTCTATAATCTCCATTCCATAGCTGTGCTGTAAAAGAAAGTGACGTAACACAATAACTCTAACTTAATGATACTGTGCCAAGGAGTATTAAGTAGGGGAAAAGATAAGGACAGAAAGAGAAAGAAAAAATAATAATAATAAAATAATAATAATAGTCATGATAAAAAATGAATAAATAAAATAATAATAAAAAAGGAGGAAATTAAATTTAGAAGATAATGATTCAAAAGTAAATGAAATGAGTATTCAGAGTATAAACCAGCGGGAGTGTTCTCCCCTAAACTTTCTCGTATACTTCCCCAAAAAGGTGCCGTTTCTCCTTCCTCCGCGTGGCTAAAAAATTTCGAACCTACTGTTACCCAGAATCCAATGACTATCAGAAGGTTTTTCATTATAGTGATTGAAAAATATCTAGGTAAAGAATCAAATTCAAAGAAATACGTACCTATTTTCCGCTCTTACCGGCTCAAGGACAAACTTACGTAATTCGCTCCATAGCTTTCGCATGCATAGAATATTGCTTCCAGTACGCATGCGCGTGGCGATTACTTTTGAAAAGAATCCGTTAATTATCCAGACCGACAGACAGTCAACCCTTTGACGGATTTGGCCCAAAATTTTATACGGACCTACATTCATGACGATAAAACTGTGTACCAAATTTTATCCATCTAGCTATTCAAGTTTTTGAGTTATAGTGTTCGCATGACCGCGGACAGGCAGACTTCCCGTAGACGGATTTTGTCCAGAATTTGATAGAAACCTACAAATTATGTTTAAAGGCCACATACCAAATTTCATCCCCGTAGCTCTAATAGTTTTCGAGTTATCGTGTTCACAGACAGACATAATTCCAAAATTGTGTTTTTCGGACTCAAGGAGGTCTAAAACGTGGAGATTCGTCAAAAAATCGAGTTCGAATTTTTTTGACGGTTACAATACTTTCTCTTTGTATACTTCGTACACGAGAAAGTAAAAATAAAGCGTTCTAAGAGTACTATGAAAGGCGTTAGTAGTTGGGATTGAAAGTAACCACCGCAGGGTGGTCGCAGTTAATACGTTTTTTACTTTCTCGTATACGAAGTATACAAAGAGAAAGTATTGTAATCGTCAAAAAATTCGAACTCGAGATTTTGACGAATCTCCACGTTTTAGACCTCCCCGAGTCCGAAAAACACAATTTTGGAATTATGTCTGTGTGTCTGTGAATACGATAGCTCGAAAACTATGAGAGCTACGGGGATGAAATTTGGTATGTGGTCTTTAAACATAATTTGTAGGTTTCTATCCAATTTTGGACAAAATCCGTCTACGGGAAGTCTGCCTGACCGCGGTCATGCGAACACTATAACTCAAAAACTTGAATAGCTAGATGGATAAAATTTGGTACACAGTTTTATCGTCATGAATGTAGGTCCGTATAAAATTTTAGGCCAAATCCGTCGAAGGGTTGATTGCCTGTCGGTCTGTATAATTTACCATTGAAACCAATCCGCTTTCTCCACGCGCATGCGTACAGAAGCAATCGTCTGTGTTCCCGAAAGGAGCGAATTACGTCAGTTTGTCCTTGAGACGGCAAGAGTGAAACCTAGCGGTGTGCGATAGATGCGTTTTAATCGGTACGCATCTCTTTGAATTCTTTACTTCGATATTTTTCAATCACTATAATGAAAAACCTTCTGATAGTCATTGGATTCTGGATAACAGTAGGTTTGAATTTTTTTAGCCACGCGGGGGAAGGAGAAACGGCACCTTTTTTTTTGGGGGGGGGGGAGAATACGAGAAAGTTTAGGGGAGAACACTCCCGCTGGTTTCCCTTGAAGTAGTGATACTCGGTGACAAGTGAGCTAAGTGCGGCTTGTGTGGTTCAGCTGGTGGATAAGTAGTTCCCCACAGAATGAGAGAAGCAGATGATTCCGAGAGACAGAGCTAGGATAAAGGAAAAGTGGAAATTTTGGTCCTCTGTATCCGAATTCCTTGGTTTTGGAATTCATCACAAGCATTTGAAAATACATCGGTTGCATAGGAGTTCGGTATAACGAACCGTTCGTTATACCGGGTTTGTCTGTATACACTATCTTACAAAGCTATATTTACCATCTTGAACCAACCAATGTACAATATTGCAAACCTATATTATGCACACATTTTAGTCCCTGTATTTACAAAACAAATACATTAACTAATTAATAAAGTTACATCAAAAATGCTCTGGAACAAAGTGATAAAAAATTTTTTTACGCTCGACAGTGGAGGTTATCTTCAATTTCTTATAGCATGAACCATTTGGCTAGAATCGTTGAAAAAACATACTCCCAAGAAAAGAGAAAAGCAAGATTAGTTGGAACTAAATAGGAAAAAGCAACGCTCAACATGCAACTATGATCTTATATCATTTTTTTTAGAATTATTTACACAAATCTTTGCCTTTATCAGCATTAACAAAATTATAATTATATGTCTGCTTTTATCAGTATTAACAAAATTACAATTAAATATTCCGCCATTACCAAAATTATTCATACGTTTTATTGGTACCAAACTCGCCAAAACAACGAAACCATTAAAACGGTCACCTTCTCTAAACGAAATCAAAAAATAAAAATTCTTACATATCTGTCGTTTTTATGGCTTCAAGTAACATCTATGGCAAATCTGAAAAAAATCTTACAACGCATTTAGTCGTGACTGCGTAACAAACAAATTTACAAAAAGAGGGTCGGACGAACGGTCGAATTAAAACATTGTTGAGTTTTTGTATTTTATGTACAATTTTTGTATCCCTTTTGAACGAAATTTGTATTGGAAAAATATAAATCCAGCTTAAGACTTGTCTTTCGTAAAGTCGATCGTAAGTCGATGAGTTTAGTTATAACGTCCCGTTTTGGAGCAACTTGAGGGCTATTTTGGACCCTCGTAATTTTGAACCGCTGTCAGATGACGAGGACGACACCTGAGCTGGCACTCCCTCTCCAAACTTCCGCACCGCAACAGCGGGAGGACGTTTGACCCCCTACGTATTTTTTAACGTGCAACAGGCGCAATACAAGACGGATTTTCGGTGGAATCGGATTTCGAATAAGGAAACCATACGGCTCCGAGACCGAGACCTTACCACTAGGCCACCGCGGCATTGTAAATTTATGAGACTGTTCCAAAAAGAACAGAAATGGAGCGATGGTTGAGTACTGCTTAGCAACGGTTATTATTTTTTTAACCGACCGGGGTTTTTTTTTTGTTTCAATAAAAAATATATATAAAAAAAATACGAACCACGTGTTCTTTTTTTCATTTTTTGTATTAATTTTTTATTTAAATTTTATATAATTTCAAAAAGATAGGTAAATTAACTGTATAGCCTTGGCGAAATCTGGTCAGTATAGCAACTATAAAAAATCCCAAGGAAATGTCAAAAAACGCGTTATAGTTTTTTAAATATGATTTCATTTTTCCTATCATTCGTATTTTTCAAATAATTCGAAAATGAATGCATAATGACGTATTTGTACACGCTCGCAGCTGACGTAATAGAACAAAATTCAAAAAAAATGTGCAATGATTATAGAGGTATACTCTTTGACAAAAGAACCTGAATAACGTTCAAACTTAACAATTTAATGAATTACGGCCGAATTTCGACCCCTGGGCGACCTCTAGTATCAATAAATTTACTTATTCTTGGTAATTTATAAAGTTTGTAATTAAAGCCGTAGTGTAGCTTTAGCGTCAAAATATCAAAAATACTGTTCGGCAACGGATTCCGAGACTACCACTTGTGGACGATTTTACACCGGAAAGGGGTGTCAGAAGGCAATGAGTTATATGAGCGCATTTCCGGAGTTCTTTGTTAGATCACGCTCAGTAAAATGTCAACATCACCCTTCCATTCTTCAATTTCCCCCTATTTTGAGGAAAATAACTCCGGACGGCGTATGCGCAAAAGCGTGGAGGGTTTCCGAATCCGTTGCTAAACAATAGTGTAGTTTGTAAAGTGCACCAGAAGAACGGTTGGAAGACCTCTCTACTTGGTGAATGTGAGGAAACAAATGTGATATTTACATTCGAGTATTATTTTCTAATATAAGAATTAAAACCCAGCAACCTGTGGATCATGCGTAAATATCTGCAGTCCTTCGTGTGCTTCCTTCCATGCGACTTTCTTGGCCTGCGTGTGTCGTCATTTCATCCTCTCGCTCTTCATCACTTCTTTCCTCTTCTATACTTATGAAAGGTAATATTTGTGTGCGCGATGTCCAGATGAATATATCGCACTTACAGCCATGAAATTTGGCACATAGGTAGTCGTAATGGTGACTCAATGCACCTCGAAGCCGGAATTTTAAAATTTAATCTAGAATTTTTTTTTTATAATTTATATTGTTTTGGGTGATTTTTGGCACGTTTACGGCTGTAGTATCTTTTCTAATGATCGTTGAAATACAATCAATGCACCATCGGATAGAACAAACAATTTGTGTTCTAATGAAGTTTGTTTTCAGCTTCAAACGTAATTTACTGCATTTTGAGAAATTTTAAAAAATTAGTCAGTTTTGTCATCGAAATTTTATTTTTGTTTTTAAGTTTGCTGCATCCGACGTTCTAATAACACTATTATTTTGAATTTTTTTTCAGCTTATAATTGGAACGGTTCTGTCGGATTTAAAACAAAAACGGTTAAAATAGCTTCTTCCAATTTTTTAAATTAATTTTTTCCTGGTCAGTTGAAAGATATTTTTCTCTAGCGAGCATACTCCCACGGAAGTTTTTCCGGAGCCTTCCCAACATGCATTGTTGCAATTTCATTGGCTGACGGTACAGAGCGCAGGGTACGTCATAACCTTCAACTGAATGACTTCGATTATTATTTTCGACAGTGTCTTAAAGTGTTTATGTCTTGCATATTTTACTTGCTGTATAAAAATCATTTTCACGTTGCAATTTTTTAATATTATTTCGGATTAAGGTACTCTGTATTGTTTTTCTATAGTTGAAATGTCATTATCGCGATGAAAAATAAGCGGAATGTAATGGAATCAATAATGTGTATCTTTTGTTTTATTTTCAGAACTTTTTCATGTCATTGTGGGTTTTTTTTTTTTTTTCCTCATTTTGTTGAAGTTGTAAGAATTGGATATGTGCATGGTATGTAGCTGGCTCCAATTATATCAATTCCTTATTACAAAAATAAGTTTATTTTCCAACATTCAAATACAACAACATTTTCACCCTATGAACCGCGCCTGATCTCGTGTCGACGATTCGAATAATAATAGAAGAAGTTGAAGTAATCGAACGAATCAGTTTCGATTACGATTAAAATTAGTTTCAGATTACGTCGCACTAGATCAGGATCGGTTCATAGGTTACAGGTATTTGTATTCACTACAAAGTATCCCCCCAGTGACGAAGGAAACGAAACTCACTGGGTAGTGGATGCAATCATAACGTAAGTAAGTAATACAAGTAAGAACAATTTGAACAATAAGAATTTTTTTAGTTACATAAAAAATTAATTATAACATAAAAAATTTGCAAACATTTTCCTTAACTTTACTCGCACAGTCTTTTAGGAAAATGAACATGTCTCCCATATCTAGTTATTCTCACATTAGAAAGGTTTTCATTACTTTCCTGCGATTTTCTGTTTGAGAATTGATTTTGAATCACTTTTGGTGTTGCTCTGGGAGAAATTGTCTCTGAAAATTCGTAAGCAGATTTGCATCTGTCTATAGTGACAGTTACATTACGGCCATTTAAATCAATGACAAGATTTTTATCTGTTCGACTTTTGACTATGTGAGGTCCAGAATATGGCGGAGTTAAAGGAGGTCGAACTTTATCAATTCTTAGAAATACATGTGAACAAGATTTCAAAGATGGATTTACAAAAAATTTATCATTACCGTGATGAGTGGGATAAATTGGATTAAGTTTCCTCATCATTAAAATGAGGTTGGATACATAAGTGGGTGTTGCAGTTGCATTTACAATAGAATCGTCTCTTAAAAGATCAGACGGTAAACGCAATGTAGTTCCGTATACAAGTTGAGAACTAGTAGCATTTAGATCCCTTTTGATGGAGTTAAATGCATTTGAGCTAAATTTTTAGGCATGGGAAATTTTTGAATGGCTTCAACACGGTCTGGCAATGGTTGTAAACCATTTTCTGATATTTGATATCCCAAAAATTCCAAACTAGATTCTCCAAATTTACATTTTGAATGATTAATTGTTAAACCGTAATAACACAATCTCTCAAATAAAGCTCTTAAATGAAGCATGTGCTCCTGAGGACTTTTACTTGCAATTAAGATATCATCAATAAAAGAATAGACACTGTCTAAGTCCCTAGTTACTTCATCCACAAACCTTTGAAATGTAGCAGAAGCATTACATAACCCAAATTGCATACGCGTACTCTCAAACAGTCCGAAGGGAGTAATTATTGCAGTTTTGGGTATATCCTCTGGGGCTATGGGAATCTGGTGAAATGCTTTAACAAGATCAATATGTGAAAATATTTTACTACCATGCAATTCACTCGTAAAGTCTACAATGCATGGAATAGGATATCTATCCTTAACAGTTTGAGCATTTAACGCACGGTAATCACCTACCGGACGCCAATCTAATGAACCCTTTTTTGGAACCATGTGTAATGGTGATGCGTAATTACTACTTGACGGACGGACGTGTCCCAAGTCAAGCATTTGCTGAAATTCCATTTTTGCAATTTTCAGTCTATCAGGCGCTAGACGTCGCGCTTTAGCAAAAACAGGGGCACCTTTGGTTTGTATGTGATGCATTACATTATGTTTGACTGTTTGGTCTAAACAAGGAGATTTTGTTAAGTTAGGAAATTCACTTAATAATTTAGTATACTGATTATTACCACAAATAGTTTTTATAGATACAACATCAGCACTTTTATAAATAGCATGACATTTTAAATGAGTATTATTATCATATAAACAACGCTGTCTAAGATCAGCATTTAAATTAAAATGATATAAAAAATCTGCACCAATAATTGCTTTTGAAACATTACAAATATAATTTAAATAAAATAAAAATTTTAATATACCACGTTTTTAAAACGGACTAAAAAGTAAAAAATAATTTCTTCTAGCCCCATACAGATTTATAACCCCATACAGATTTAAAACGAAAAACGTTGGGCGCATGCAATAGATAATTGATGCATAAGTAGTTTATTTCAGTCACTAACAATTTTTTTGCAATGGAAATTATATGAACTGCTGTGTGAGTTTTCTCAACGACAGCTACTCCCTACACACCTTACTATTAAATATTGCATGAGCCCCACGTTTTTCGCTTTAAATCTGTATGGGGTTATAAATCTGTATGGGGCTAGAAGAAATTCTTTTTTACTTTTTAGTCCGTTTTAAAAACGTGGTATATTAAAATTTTTATTTTATTTAAATTATATTTGTAATGTTTCAAAAGCAATTATTGGTGCAGATTTTTTATATCATTTTAATTTAAATGCTGATCTTAGACAGCGTTGTTTATATGATAATAATACTCATTTAAAATGTCATGCTATTTATAAAAGTGCTGATGTTGTATCTATAAAAACTATTTGTGGTAATAATCAGTATACTAAATTATTAAGTGAATTTCCTAACTTAACAAAATCTCCTTGTTTAGACCAAACAGTCAAACATAATGTAATGCATCACATACAAACCAAAGGTGCCCCTGTTTTTGCTAAAGCGCGACGTCTAGCGCCTGATAGACTGAAAATTGCAAAAATGGAATTTCAGCAAATGCTTGACTTGGGACACGTCCGTCCGTCAAGTAGTAATTACGCATCACCATTACACATGGTTCCAAAAAAGGGTTCATTAGATTGGCGTCCGGTAGGTGATTACCGTGCGTTAAATGCTCAAACTGTTAAGGATAGATATCCTATTCCATGCATTGTAGACTTTACGAGTGAATTGCATGGTAGTAAAATATTTTCACATATTGATCTTGTTAAAGCATTTCACCAGATTCCCATAGCCCCAGAGGATATACCCAAAACTGCAATAATTACTCCCTTCGGACTGTTTGAGAGTACGCGTATGCAATTTGGGTTATGTAATGCTTCTGCTACATTTCAAAGGTTTGTGGATGAAGTAACTAGGGACTTAGACAGTGTCTATTCTTTTATTGATGATATCTTAATTGCAAGTAAAAGTCCTCAGGAGCACATGCTTCATTTAAGAGCTTTATTTGAGAGATTGTGTTATTACGGTTTAACAATTAATCATTCAAAATGTAAATTTGGAGAATCTAGTTTGGAATTTTTGGGATATCAAATATCAGAAAATGGTTTACAACCATTGCCAGACCGTGTTGAAGCCATTCAAAAATTTCCCATGCCTAAAAATTTAGCTCAAATGCATTTAACTCCATCAAAAGGGATCTAAATGCTACTAGTTCTCAACTTGTATACGGAACTACATTGCGTTTACCGTCTGATCTTTTAAGAGACGATTCTATTGTAAATGCAACTGCAACACCCACTTATGTATCCAACCTCATTTTAATGATGAGGAAACTTAATCCAATTTATCCCACTCATCACGGTAATGATAAATTTTTTGTAAATCCATCTTTGAAATCTTGTTCACATGTATTTCTAAGAATTGATAAAGTTCGACCTCCTTTAACTCCGCCATATTCTGGACCTCACATAGTCAAAAGTCGAACAGATAAAAATCTTGTCATTGATTTAAATGGCCGTAATGTAACTGTCACTATAGACAGATGCAAATCTGCTTACGAATTTTCAGAGACAATTTCTCCCAGAGCAACACCAAAAGTGATTCAAAATCAATTCTCAAACAGAAAATCGCAGGAAAGTAATGAAAACCTTTCTAATGTGAGAATAACTAGATATGGGAGACATGTTCATTTTCCTAAAAGACTGTGCGAGTAAAGTTAAGGAAAATGTTTGCAAATTTTTTATGTTATAATTAATTTTTTATGTAACTAAAAAAATTCTTATTGTTCAAATTGTTCTTACTTGTATTACTTACTTACGTTATGATTGCATCCACTACCCAGTGAGTTTCGTTTCCTTCGTCACTGGGGGGATACTTTGTAGTGAATACAAATACCTGTAACCTATGAACCGATCCTGATCTAGTGCGACGTAATCTGAAACTAATTTTAATCGTAATCGAAACTGATTCGTTCGATTACTTCAACTTCTTCTATTATTATTCGAATCGTCGACACGAGATCAGGCGCGGTTCATAGGGTGAAAATGTTGTTGTATTTGAATGTTGGAAAATAAACTTATTTTTGTAATAAGGAATTGATATAATTGGAGCCAGCTACATACCATGCACATATCCAATTCTTACAACTTCAACAAAATGAGGAAAAAAAAAAAAAAACCCACAATGACATGAAAAAGTTCTGAAAATAAAACAAAAGATACACATTATTGATTCCATTACATTCCGCTTATTTTTCATCGCGATAATGACATTTCAACTATAGAAAAACAATACAGAGTACCTTAATCCGAAATAATATTAAAAAATTGCAACGTGAAAATGATTTTTATACAGCAAGTAAAATATGCAAGACATAAACACTTTAAGACACTGTCGAAAATAATAATCGAAGTCATTCAGTTGAAGGTTATGACGTACCCTGCGCTCTGTACCGTCAGCCAATGAAATTGCAACAATGCATGTTGGGAAGGCTCCGGAAAAACTTCCGTGGGAGTATGCTCGCTAGAGAAAAATATCTTTCAACTGACCAGGAAAAAATTAATTTAAAAAATTGGAAGAAGCTATTTTAACCGTTTTTGTTTTAAATCCGACAGAACCGTTCCAATTATAAGCTGAAAAAAAATTCAAAATAATAGTGTTATTAGAACGTCGGATGCAGCAAACTTAAAAACAAAAATAAAATTTCGATGACAAAACTGACTAATTTTTTAAAATTTCTCAAAATGCAGTAAATTACGTTTGAAGCTGAAAACAAACTTCATTAGAACACAAATTGTTTGTTCTATCCGATGGTGCATTGATTGTATTTCAACGATCATTAGAAAAGATACTACAGCCGTAAACGTGCCAAAAATCACCCAAAACAATATAAATTATAAAAAAAAAATTCTAGATTAAATTTTAAAATTCCGGCTTCGAGGTGCATTGAGTCACCATTACGACTACCTATGTGCCAAATTTCATGGCTGTAAGTGCGATATATTCATCTGGACATCGCGCACACAAATATTACCTTTCATAAGTATAGAAGAGGAAAGAAGTGATGAAGAGCGAGAGGATGAAATGACGACACACGCAGGCCAAGAAAGTCGCATGGAAGGAAGCACACGAAGGACTGCAGATATTTACGCATGATCCACAGGTTGCTGGGTTTTAATTCTTATATTAGAAAATAATACTCGAATGTAAATATCACATTTGTTTCCTCACATTCACCAAGTAGAGAGGTCTTCCAACCGTTCTTCTGGTGCACTTTACAAACTACACTATTGTTTAGCAACGGATTCGGAAACCCTCCACGCTTTTGCGCATACGCCGTCCGGAGTTATTTTCCTCAAAATAGGGGGAAATTGAAGAATGGAAGGGTGATGTTGACATTTTACTGAGCGTGATCTAACAAAGAACTCCGGAAATGCGCTCATATAACTCATTGCCTTCTGACACCCCTTTCCGGTGTAAAATCGTCCACAAGTGGTAGTCTCGGAATCCGTTGCCGAACAGTATTTTTGATATTTTGACGCTAAAGCTACACTACGGCTTTAATTACAAACTTTATAAATTACCAAGAATAAGTAAATTTATTGATACTAGAGGTCGCCCAGGGGTCGAAATTCGGCCGTAATTCATTAAATTGTTAAGTTTGAACGTTATTCAGGTTCTTTTGTCAAAGAGTATACCTCTATAATCATTGCACATTTTTTTTGAATTTTGTTCTATTACGTCAGCTGCGAGCGTGTACAAATACGTCATTATGCATTCATTTTCGAATTATTTGAAAAATACGAATGATAGGAAAAATGAAATCATATTTAAAAAACTATAACGCGTTTTTTGACATTTCCTTGGGATTTTTTATAGTTGCTATACTGACCAGATTTCGCCAAGGCTATACAGTTAATTTACCTATCTTTTTGAAATTATATAAAATTTAAATAAAAAATTAATACAAAAAATGAAAAAAAGAACACGTGGTTCGTATTTTTTTTATATATATTTTTTATTGAAACAAAAAAAAAACCCCGGTCGGTTAAAAAAATAATAACCGTTGCTAAGCAGTACTCAACCATCGCTCCATTTCTGTTCTTTTTGGAACAGTCTCATAAATTTACAATGCCGCGGTGGCCTAGTGGTAAGGTCTCGGTCTCGGAGCCGTATGGTTTCCTTATTCGAAATCCGATTCCACCGAAAATCCGTCTTGTATTGCGCCTGTTGCACGTTAAAAAATACGTAGGGGGTCAAACGTCCTCCCGCTGTTGCGGTGCGGAAGTTTGGAGAGGGAGTGCCAGCTCAGGTGTCGTCCTCGTCATCTGACAGCGGTTCAAAATTACGAGGGTCCAAAATAGCCCTCAAGTTGCTCCAAAACGGGACGTTATAACTAAACTCATCGACTTACGATCGACTTTACGAAAGACAAGTCTTAAGCTGGATTTATATTTTTCCAATACAAATTTCGTTCAAAAGGGATACAAAAATTGTACATAAAATACAAAAACTCAACAATGTTTTAATTCGACCGTTCGTCCGACCCTCTTTTTGTAAATTTGTTTGTTACGCAGTCACGACTAAATGCGTTGTAAGATTTTTTTCAGATTTGCCATAGATGTTACTTGAAGCCATAAAAACGACAGATATGTAAGAATTTTTATTTTTTGATTTCGTTTAGAGAAGGTGACCGTTTTAATGGTTTCGTTGTTTTGGCGAGTTTGGTACCAATAAAACGTATGAATAATTTTGGTAATGGCGGAATATTTAATTGTAATTTTGTTAATACTGATAAAAGCAGACATATAATTATAATTTTGTTAATGCTGATAAAGGCAAAGATTTGTGTAAATAATTCTAAAAAAAATGATATAAGATCATAGTTGCATGTTGAGCGTTGCTTTTTCCTATTTAGTTCCAACTAATCTTGCTTTTCTCTTTTCTTGGGAGTATGTTTTTTCAACGATTCTAGCCAAATGGTTCATGCTATAAGAAATTGAAGATAACCTCCACTGTCGAGCGTAAAAAAATTTTTTATCACTTTGTTCCAGAGCATTTTTGATGTAACTTTATTAATTAGTTAATGTATTTGTTTTGTAAATACAGGGACTAAAATGTGTGCATAATATAGGTTTGCAATATTGTACATTGGTTGGTTCAAGATGGTAAATATAGCTTTGTAAGATAGTGTATACAGACAAACCCGGTATAACGAACCGTTCGTTATACCGAACTCCTATGCAACCGATGTATTTTCAAATGCTTGTGATGAATTCCAAAACCAAGGAATTCGGATACAGAGGACCAAAATTTCCACTTTTCCTTTATCCTAGCTCTGTCTCTCGGAATCATCTGCTTCTCTCATTCTGTGGGGAACTACTTATCCACCAGCTGAACCACACAAGCCGCACTTAGCTCACTTGTCACCGAGTATCACTACTTCAAGGGAAACCAGCGGGAGTGTTCTCCCCTAAACTTTCTCGTATTCGCCCCCCCCCCCAAAAAAAAAGGTGCCGTTTCTCCTTCCCCCGCGTGGCTAAAAAAATTCAAACCTACTGTTATCCAGAATCCAATGACTATCAGAAGGTTTTTCATTATAGTGATTGAAAAATATCGAAGTAAAGAATTCAAAGAGATGCGTACCGATTAAAACGCATCTATCGCACACCGCTAGGTTTCACTCTTGCCGTCTCAAGGACAAACTGACGTAATTCGCTCCTTTCGGGAACACAGACGATTGCTTCTGTACGCATGCGCGTGGAGAAAGCGGATTGGTTTCAATGGTAAATTATACAGACCGACAGGCAATCAACCCTTCGACGGATTTGGCCTAAAATTTTATACGGACCTACATTCATGACGATAAAACTGTGTACCAAATTTTATCCATCTAGCTATTCAAGTTTTTGAGTTATAGTGTTCGCATGACCGCGGTCAGGCAGACTTCCCGTAGACGGATTTTGTCCAAAATTGGATAGAAACCTACAAATTATGTTTAAAGACCACATACCAAATTTCATCCCCGTAGCTCTCATAGTTTTCGAGCTATCGTATTCACAGACACACAGACATAATTCCAAAATTGTGTTTTTCGGACTCGGGGAGGTCTAAAACGTGGAGATTCGTCAAAATCTCGAGTTCGAATTTTTTGACGATTACAATACTTTCTCTTTGTATACTTCGTATACGAGAAAGTAAAAAACGTATTAACTGCGACCACCCTGCGGTGGTTACTTTCAATCCCAACTACTAACGCCTTTCATAGTACTCTTAGAACGCTTTATTTTTACTTTCTCGTGTACGAAGTATACAAAGAGAAAGTATTGTAACCGTCAAAAAAATTCGAACTCGATTTTTTGACGAATCTCCACGTTTTAGACCTCCTTGAGTCCGAAAAACACAATTTTGGAATTATGTCTGTCTGTGAACACGATAACTCGAAAACTATTAGAGCTACGGGGATGAAATTTGGTATGTGGCCTTTAAACATAATTTGTAGGTTTCTATCAAATTCTGGACAAAATCCGTCTACGGGAAGTCTGCCTGTCCGCGGTCATGCGAACACTATAACTCAAAAACTTGAATAGCTAGATGGATAAAATTTGGTACACAGTTTTATCGTCATGAATGTAGGTCCGTATAAAATTTTGGGCCAAATCCGTCAAAGGGTTGACTGTCTGTCGGTCTGGATAATTAACGGATTCTTTTCAAAAGTAATCGCCACGCGCATGCGTACTGGAAGCAATATTCTATGCATGCGAAAGCTATGGAGCGAATTACGTAAGTTTGTCCTTGAGCCGGTAAGAGCGGAAAATAGGTACGTATTTCTTTGAATTTGATTCTTTACCTAGATATTTTTCAATCACTATAATGAAAAACCTTCTGATAGTCATTGGATTCTGGGTAACAGTAGGTTCGAAATTTTTTAGCCACGCGGAGGAAGGAGAAACGGCACCTTTTTGGGGAAGTATACGAGAAAGTTTAGGGGAGAACACTCCCGCTGGTTTATACTCTGAATACTCATTTCATTTACTTTTGAATCATTATCTTCTAAATTTAATTTCCTCCTTTTTTATTATTATTTTATTTATTCATTTTTTATCATGACTATTATTATTATTTTATTATTATTATTTTTTCTTTCTCTTTCTGTCCTTATCTTTTCCCCTACTTAATACTCCTTGGCACAGTATCATTAAGTTAGAGTTATTGTGTTACGTCACTTTCTTTTACAGCACAGCTATGGAATGGAGATTATAGAACTTCGACCCAGGCTCTCCAAACAAAAACTTCTATCGGTGGCATCACTTTCAATTCATCACCCAGTATGACAATCGGCAGGTCGGCAAAGGAACGGTTATCACTCAGCCGCTTTCCTTTGTACTCCAGAGTGATGTACACCTGTTTCCCTTGTGTCTGACAAAACTGCTAAGAGATGAAGTATATATGTCACAACACATCCTTTCACTTTTTTAGCTCCATTTGCTGAATATCGTTTGAGTTGTTGGCATCGCGTAGATTTAAAATGGGTAGCATTAGCAAACGGAAAGCTTTTTCCATCGAGGATAAAGTGAAAATTTTTAAAAGAGGAGAAAACAGTGAGAGTCAGTCTGCTGTTTGCAGAGAATTTTCTCTATCTAAATCTACAGTTGGGGCCATTTGGAAAAATCGTAGCGTGGCAATCTCAGAAAAATTTGAACGTTACCAAGAAGTTGCGAAATCAGGGTGGCCATCATTTTTGCTGTTTGAGTTTCCCTGACATTTCCAGATTTTATAAAAAATTTCCCTGACTTTTTTCGGAGGTAGCCCATCCACCATAGAAAAAATGACATGCACATTGGCCATACTAAGTATTCATTCGCCAAACTAAGTTTTCAAGCCAGTATGGTTTGAATAAAAAGCAAAATATTTGGAAAAAGAACATTTATTTAAAACTTTTAAACAATAAACCATAAAATAACTAATACGTCTTTACAAAACTATTTGATTTTCAAATTACATTAAATTAAAAAAATTAATGATAGTAAAATTCCCAATCAATGCATGCTTTTATTTATTTTCTAGCTTTAATAGTTTCTGAGATATTTAAGAAAATCTAAAAAGGGGGGGGGATAAAATCCAAGATAGTTGCAAATTTTGAAATCCATTATCTCGGAAACTATTAAAGCTAAAACAAAAATAAAAGCATACGTTAGTAGGGAATTTTACGCTCTTTAATTTGCTGATTACATGTTGTTAGAGAATTGATTAGATTTCGAGATATTCAAGAGGAACTAAAAAAGGGGGATGAAATCCAAGATGGCGACAACTTTTGAGAGCCATTATCTGGGAAACTATTAAAGCTGGAAGAAAAATAAAAGTACATATTTGTAGGGAATTGTTACAAAGCTATAAAATCGTTTCCCTGAGATGCTAATCTTGGCGACAAACTTGGCGACTTGAGGATAAATTTGGCGACAAAAGGAATTCTCTAGAAGGACCTCGAACTTTCAACATATTTCTAATGGTTTCATGAACTTGCTAAAGATTATGTCACTTTCTACGTAATGAAGTCACTTCCTGTTGAAAAGTATAAAAGGCAAGCTCTCAAGCCAAGAAGAGTCAGTTGAATTTTGATCTGCAAGCAAGCTGGTGAGCTAATAAGAAACCTTTGAGTGCTGTGTTGAGATTTAATGGTAATCTTTGTTGTGAATTTTTACAAGTGCTGTTTTAATATTTGTGTTATGTTTCTTTGCTTAGAATACCTGTAAAATAAAGAGCTTTATTTTTGTAATCCTGCTTATTGGACTGCATTCACGTACACCCACAAGACGAATTTGTCACATTTGGTGTCAGAAGTGGGATGTTTTTATTTTTTTTGTGAGTGCCAGAGACCGGACCTTTGACCAGATCGATGGACAAACAATTTGAAAAGCTGTTTGCCATGATGGCAGAGATGAAGGCTGGACAGGAAGGATTGGAACGGAAAATGGAAGCTGGACAGGAAGGATTGGAACGGAAAATGGAAGCTGGACAGGAAGAAATGAGGGTTGCACAAGCTGGATTGGAACAGAAAATGGAAGCTGGGCAGGAAGAGATGCGATCCGGACAAGAAAGAATGAAGAAAGGACAAGAAGAAATGAAAGGATTGATTGACGAAGTAAAGGGCGAGGTCCAGAGGAAGATAGATGAAGTAGAGGAAAAAGTTCAAATGAAGATCGAGGACGTGAAAAGCGAAGTTAAAGGGAAGATTGAGGAAGTGGAGCACAAAGTTCAAGGGAAGATCGGCGACATTGAGAGGAGGCTCAGTGAACTTGAGGATAGACCATTCAGTTTCTCGGCAAGTCCAGAATTCATGCATTCCAGACCGACTATAAAATCCTTGACATTTGACGGACAAACATCATGGACAGTCTTCAAGACTCAGTTCGACGTCGTCAGCTCTACAAATGGATGGACGGATTTTGTGAAAGCCAGTCAACTTGTGGCATCGCTCCGAGGATCAGCTGCGAAGGTTCTTCAAGGAATTCCAGCTGATAAGATGACAGATCTAACGACCATCGAGAAGGCTTTGGAATCCAGATTTGGAGACAGCCATCTGACGCAATTTTATAGAACTGAACTAAAAACAAGAAGACAGAAACCAGGAGAAAGCCTTCAAGAATTGGCTGCCGATGTAGAACGACTAATGAGCCTGGCCTACGCCGAGTGCCCTCTGGATGTTCGGGAAAGTTTAGCAGCTCAGTACTTCGTCGACACCATCAGAGACGAAGACACGCAATATTCAACCAGATTGATGGATGCAAAAGATCTGAAATCATCTCTGGCTTATAGTATGAAATATGAGGCTGCGAGAACTGTTTCCAAGACATCCAGACACGTTAGATCAATCGAGACGGAGGATTATATGAGTAGAGAAAGAGATGATACATTTGAATTCTTCTTTAACAGGCTGGAAAAATTATTAAACAGTAGTGTTGCTGGAAAGAAGAGCACTCCTCGACGAAAATCGAACGTGACTTGCTGGAAGTGCAACAAGAAGGGGCACGTTCAAAAGGGAGTGCCAGGCGATTACTTCGAACCAGGAAAACTAACATACGGCTGTCTTCTCTGAATAAAGCCCCTGAAGAAGGACCGAGAGTCTCCTCACTTAGTGGAAAGAAAAACGGACTCTACTTAAAAGGATCCATTTGCGGTATCCAGTGTTTAATGTTGGTGGATACAGGTACAAACGTCACTCTTTTAAAAACAGACTTGGCACAGAAATTGAAGGAACAGCTTATTTACACGGGTCCTAACATTTCTTTAAAGACCGCTACTGGTGAAAAAACAGAAGTACGAGGCAAACTGGATGCATCCATTGAATGTGGGTCAAGAAAATTTCATCACAGAATCTCCGTAGCTGACGTCACCGATCCCTGTATTCTCGGCCTGGATTTCCTTAAAAAATTTAATTTTACCGTAGACCTGGAGAAGAACGAGATACGAACAGGAGGAGAGGAAATTCCTCTGTTTTCAGCCAGTGTACAGCATTTAAAGTCGTGCTCCGTATTGGCCAAAAAGAGAACTATAATACCAGCAAGATCAGAATGTCTTATCCAGGGAGTTCCCGAAGTTCCTGAACAATTCAGATACGCCGTAACTGACTTTCCTAGCCAAGTCTCCCAGAAAGGTGTTCTTGTGGCGGCCGCACTCGTTGATTTGGAAAGGGAAGCCATCCCCGTTAGAGTTCTGAATTTGAACAATAAACCCAAGATTCTGGACGAAGGAGCTGTTATTGCGACCTGTGAACCAGTGGTGGATATCGTCGCTCGTCCCCAAGAATTTTCTGGAGCACAACATCTACCGTCATCCTTGGATAATCTTGAAATACTTGATGAAGGACAACGAACAGCAGTAAGGAAATTACTTAAAGAGTTTCAGAACTTGTTTTCGACCTGTGACGCTGATGTCAGCCGCTATGACACAACATAGAATTAATACGGGTGATCATCCACCAATCAAACAATACCCGAGACGTTTGCCCCTTGCAAGGAAAGAAGAAGCAGATAATCTAGTTAAAGAAATGGTTGACAACAGGATAATCGAGGAATCTTCAGGCCCTTGGGCTTCGCCTATTGTGCTGGTTAAAAAGAAAGATGGATCAACACGATTCTGTGTTGACTACAGAAAACTGAACGAAATTACGAAGAAAGACAGCTATCCTCTACCACGAATAGACGACACCCTGGATGCTTTGAAAGGAAGTCAGTGGTTTACGACGCTGGATCTGAAAAGTGGATACTGGCAAGTTGAGATCCTACCTGAAGATAGAGAAAAGACAGCCTTCACCACCGGACAAGGACTTTGGCAATTTAAGGTAATGCCTTTTGGACTTTGTAATGCCCCACATAAAATAACTGAAGCTAAATCAAACTTTAATTGGACAGATGAATGTGAGAAATCTTTCAATAGTTTAAAGCAGGCTTTGACATCTTCTCCTATTTTGACCTACCCCCGAACTGACAAAGATTTTATTTTGGATACGGATGCTAGTAATGAAGGAATAGGAGTCGTACTATCTCAGAATACTGGAAACGAGGAACGTGTCATCGCTTACTTCAGCAAGAGCTTGGGTAAGCCAGAAAGAAATTATTGTGTCACACGTAAAAAATTACTAGCCATTGTCAAATCTATAGAGCATTTTCATCACTATCTTTATGGACGGAAATTTCTTCTGCGAACTGATCATGCTTCTTTAAGATGGCTTTTGAATTTTAAGGAACCTGAAGGCCAGATAGCTCGCTGGATCTAAAGACTTCAGGAGTATGATTTCGAAATCCAGCATCGAAAAGGGACCTCTCACGGAAATGCAGATGCCCTCTCCCGAAGACCTTGTAAAGAAAGCTGCAAACAGTGCACCAATGCCGAGAAAAAGTTCGGAATGGAGAGAGATATTTC
>BGPR01009839.1:0-53948 GCA_013235015.1 Araneus ventricosus | reverse complement strand
GCAAACATTTTTAGCAATCAACTTTTCATTTCTGCTGTACTGATCATGTGTAGAAAGAGATTTTCATATTCTACTTAAATTTAATGATTTTTTTAACCTCTTAACAGTTTTGCTTGAACACTGTTCGGGTACGGCAAAAGGGGACTTCCCTAATTTGCCTGAACACCGCTTGGGCAGGTCTTTTTCTAAGCAACTCTACCGATTATCCTGGCTTTTTCACTTTCTTTACTTTGCAATGTTTCTAGCAGATGGCTCTAGCAGTCTAGTTTATGTTGGATAGCGAAACAATTGTAAAAGAACTTTTAGGTCAGATTAGGTTAGGTAAACCAGTTTTCTTAGGTCCTTTATTCCAATGGAATAAAAAATTAATAAAATTAATTTGGATAAAAAAAATCGCTTAT
The DNA here is from genome assembly GCA_013235015.1 of Araneus ventricosus. Classification (NCBI taxonomy): domain Eukaryota; kingdom Metazoa; phylum Arthropoda; class Arachnida; order Araneae; family Araneidae; genus Araneus; species Araneus ventricosus. The sequence continues at coordinate 53,547 of BGPR01009839.1, read as the reverse complement.
GGACCCAGTATGGCAGAAAAAAGAAACTGTTAAGGGTTAAACTCATGACTTTGTAAAATGCTACTTTCAAGCCTTAATTTATGTTAATCACTTAGTAGCATAATTTTCTTTAATATCTAATTAGATGACACTTTTTGTTTTAGAAATGTGCTGTTGTTTTCATTAAACAAAGAGTTCAAAGAAAACTACAGATCTTTATGGATGCCACATAACTTTTGAATCCAATTATAAAGCATATTAATGACACAATTCTAGGACATAGTTTAAAAGTGCAAAAAATAATGCACATATGATGCATAAACAAGAAAGTTAAAATTGTAAACAATACCAAGGAGATACACAATATTCTTCAGAAAATTTTGACAAAAATTAGAAGTTTTCTAACAGTTTAAAAAATAATTAAGGTAAATGCTCCAGTAGTGGGCCACTTAAGGGAATTTCCTCAATTATCATCTAAACTTTTGAGAAGTTTCGCTAATCTGTATTTTTTTATGGTTGTTCAAACTTCTATCTAAAATAATAATCACCTGAAATATCAAAATAATTGTAATATAATTTTTTAAAAATTAAAAACTTAGATCACTCCTATGCACCAGAAGTGGGCATAGCAAACTTTTGATGTACCAGTAGTGGGCATACCAAAAGTGGGCCACCCAGATTTGTCAATTGTGCCAAAGAAAAAAAGAATAAAATCATTATATATAGTAATAATAATAATATATTAATATTATACACTATAAAAAATGCAATAAAAATGGCTTGATATAGGTGAAATCTTTTATTTATAGATTCTAGTCACATGAAATTTACATTTTTTCTCCAACAGCCAATTTTTTATTAAAGGTATATTCTAATTATTGATCTTTCATTTTAAGTTCTGTTTGGGGCATTATGGATATTAAATCTCGATACTTTATGTTGAATAAATCTTTTTTTTTTCTTTTATCATTTTCCATCTGCAGCCAGAAAAGAGCCCTTTTAAATGGTGATGGAATATTTTTCGATGGTCCAGCAATGCGATAGTTATTATTGTCTGCCTCGTTACAGAGCCCAACTAATTCTTGAATATCAGTCTCTTCCTCAACAGTACTATAAAATATTTATGAAGCAATTGGTCGGAATGTTCCATTAGTGTACCAGTAGTGGGCCATTAGTGTATCAGAAGTGGGCCATGTGCCCCACTACTGGTTCTGATAAAAATAAAGCAAATCTAATTAAATAAAAAGAGTTTACAAGATATAACCTTCTTATTAAACATCACAAAACAGTCTATTTGAGAGAAAGCATGTGCTCCAGTACTGGCCTCCCTAGGCCCACTACTGGAGCATTTAGTAAAACATTGATCCAAAAGTGGGCCACACTTCACTATCCATAAATTATCAATATTATTTAATTTAAAGATAGTTTATAATACATTCATTGTATAATCAAATAATATCAATAACAATTCATTTTAAAAACAAATAGAATTTTTCCAAAAAAATAGTTGAGTGAAGAGTTACCTCTTAAGGAAATCACTAAGAATACGCTAAAAAGGCTTCTCTTGGAGACCAACTTCAGCAACAAACTTTCTAGCTCCTAACTAAACAGGAAATAAAGGCTGTGTCTTTGGTATTTAGTTGATAAGGGTTTCAGCCTACTATAGGCAGATCTCTTATTTCATTGAAATGTTGGAATTTCTTGTTTTTCAACTTAAAAATTCAAGTGGCCCACTACTGGTACGTGGCCCACTACTGGAGCACTTACCTTACTGCATAAAAAACTAGCTTGTGACAGTCTTTCTATACAGATGCTCATAGCTAATTTGACTGACAAGGCGAGGGCATGACTTGGAAAATTCAGTTCCGGATGAGACTTGGTATATTATTTAGCATACCTTGAGGGTGCTCATCCATTAAAATGTTAAAGCACAATGGCGAGCCAAATTGGAGAAAATAGCCCTCAAACTTTTTACACAGCTTATATAAAAATAAGTTGTTTCAGAAGTGCTGAAATGCGAATAGCTTTTTCAGTATAGTACTTGCATGCAAAAACTTTGCCCAGTGTTGGATTCTGCATCCACTTTTTTTTTCTTTTTTCGAAATATTTTTTTGAAATTAAATTTAAGTTAAAATTCGTAGGCATCTTTAATTAAAATATTAATCATTTTCAAGTAATAAATAATTAATTCATATATCATTCATTCATATGATATATGAATTATACTGATAATTTAATTTTTAAACAATTAAATAATAAAAAAACAATTTAATGGCTTACATGTCAACATTGGATAGGTGGCTGTCCATAGCAGAAGGCGTACGAGGGTAGCAGACATGCGAGTGCACAAACCCGGAAACAGATTAGTTTCAAAATTTTGAATTTTTCATCATTTATATAATTCAGCATATTTTAAGTAATAAAAAAAATTGTATTTTTAATAAAAATATCTTATCTGAACAAAAGATACAAGAAATATATCACTTTTATTAAAAGAATTAGAAATTATATGACATTTTTCAAAAATATGAAATTTAGAAACAAATCTGGATCATCAAGGAATACAACTAAAACGACAGCGTGCGAGAGGAGAAGACTTGTTTCCATAGAAATTGTAATCTTATCCCCGTAGTATTTGGAAATTTTCGATAAAATCTGTAGTAACTATGGAGAATACATAGCAGTTGGCATGCATGCAATGGTGTTAAATAATATGTTTAATTACTATTATCATATGTTAATACAATTTTTGAATGATTCCATTAAAATAATTACAAAATTTCCATTATAGCTTTACGGAACCGGTTTTGGTTGGAAAAGAATGCATTTATAATTATTTAAGTGTTTAAAAAGGGTGTAACTGTAATTAAAGTATCATATATATAAGCAGTTATTTTTGCATCAAATGATTAATATTTTAAATTAAACATTTTAATATTGTTAATTTAATTTGAAATTATTAATTTCAAAAATTGTTTACAAAAAGAAAAATAATAATTTATAAATATAACCTTAATGGTGATAAAGAATAACTAATAATAGTTGCTTTCATCATGAAAAAATTTCATGATTTTTTCATTTGTAAATTTTTCTACATCTATTATTTACATACAAGAACCTGATTGATAATTCTCATAAAAATATATTTTGATATATTGCATAATTCATAAATGGTGTATGTTTCTTTTAAAAATCTGTTGAAAAATAAACTTCAAATTTTTTATTGTCTTTCTCTATATTCAAAAGATTAACGCCGCTCTTTCTTTCTGAACCAAATCTGTTTCCGTGAAACTAGAACGGAAATTTCGTAATTACTTTAATGGAATCATTCAAAAATTTTAATAACATATTATGATAATAGTTATTATGCTTATTATTTAATACCATTAAATTTCTTTTTATGATTATTTAACTGTTTAAAAATTAAATTATGACTATAATTCATGTATATGAATAAAAAATTATTTAATGCTTAAAAATGATTAATATTTTAATAAAAAATATTCAATTAAATTAAAAATTTATTAACATTTATTTCAAAACAATTTGTTTTACATTTTTAGCTCCACTACCTGAGGGGCAGCAAGGACCTCCCCCTATGCCAATAGAAGAAAGACCTGAACAACAAGCAGGCCAACGGCCAGCTTTGGGGCAGGGCGACGGTCCACCGCAACCACCTCGTATGGAAGCCCCTCAGGGCCAACAGGGGTGATGGTAGACGCAGAACATAAATCCCTGCTAGAGGGCGTCACAGTGATGGACTAATGTAATTTCATTGTAGCATCTTTTTAATTTGTGACACTAATGTTAATTTTTAGAAAGCTTTTCAATAATGTAGCTTTCTTATATGTAATCTTTACTTATGCATTAAAAATATTCCATCACTAACTATGTGTATCGATATAATCATTATTGTATGATGAGAGCATACTTGATCAGCAGTAATTTTTTAAAAAGAGTGAAATAAAAAAGAAAGGTTAGCTTATAATATACATTTTGAATAAATTATAAAAGTTCACTATCCTAAGATTGCCTGATAGTAATTTTTTAAAGAAAATAACCAAGTTTTCATGAAGAAGGCAAATTAAATATTAGTAAGAGAAATGAGAAAATCATTTTTTGATCATGGAAAATGAAACTATCACTAAATTTGGAAGATGAAAGAATTTAGAAATGATGCCATAAGATGTCTGACTGGGGCCAGAGGACTTGTTTTAACCCTTTGAGCATGGAATTTTAGAAAATAAAAAGACCCATGTTGCACAGAAATTTTATATCTTTTTAAATTGAACACAAAGTTGGCTTATTTTTATTAATGAATGAATAACATAATATTAAAAAATAATAATTCAATTATGTTTTTTGTTATAAGGTTAGATTTCAATAGTCCCACCGTGCTACATGGATTCAAGTGGATCAAAAAATATCCTACCTTGAATAATTGTGAATAATTACACATCAGAAAGGCACAACACCTATAATACCACTGTGAATCAAAGAGTTAAACCAGATATGAGAGGGGTAAAGGTGCATAAAAAAGGGCATATAAAATTACAAAACATGGGATTAAAAATAGCTTTAAATTTTGAAAATTCATTTACTTTTCTTGAAGTATTGTAAAACCCCAGGAGGGAAAAACTCCTTCTCCATTGCTTTAACAGCTCAAACTTTATTAAGACTGATTAACAGACAATAAAATCAATTAAACTAAGAAATATAATTCAGATGGATTCATGATTACTTTCATAATTTATGAATGAAATAATCTACAAACAAAACATTAAAGGTTCTTGATAATACAGTTTACTGCATGTTGTACAAAAAAGGACTATATGACAATGTGAAACTTTCATTTCAAAACAATAGACTTGCAATCAATATTTACCAATTACAATTTGAGAAACATTAATTTTTACTAACATTCTGTGGTAATTGTGAAATGTTAACAAAAAAAGAACTTAATAATTCGAAAAAAGGGGGAAAAATATGTCTTTCAAAATAGGAATTGTGGAAGAAAGGACAGTTCCTTCCTATTTTTCAAGTCATTAAAAGGCATCTATTGTCCCCCAATATTTTTTCCTTCCTTCTGCTGTTATATATGTGATAGAAAATGATTAGGGGAGTAAAATGATATATAGAGTGATTAGAGCATCACAGATTAGGTTCGTGGAAGGTGGAAATATTAAATAGCAATTGAGAAATAAATGTACCAACCCTGTGCAAAGAAAAATATCTTTAATGCACCTTTACTATCAAAAAGGTAAAAGTTAACAGATTACTTAGAAACTAGGCTAGCAATGTCTGTTGGCAAAATGATTAGCATATCTGTTTAGATTGACATGGAATAAAACCAAATTTATAATGAATAAGAAGATATTTAAGACACATATAAGGTGTCCATGATGGTTTATATTGTTTGGAAATTAATGGTTTCAGTTATGAAACTAAACCATACACTATTCTGGAGAGATTCTGAAACATGTAACTTGCTAAACTCTGGAATTATAATACCTGGATGGCATTTGCCTGGAAAAAAACAACTTAAAACTATCTTGCACATTGCTAATTTCAGATGCCAGATCATCCCTGTGGCTGTTTTATGAATTTTGACATACTGAATTTATCCAACAAAGTAGGAAAAGATAATGAATAAACTCAATTCCTATTTCTTTTTTCTTATAATCTAGTAACAATCCATTACAATAATTCTAATCAAATATCACGGATGAAGGAACGGATCCATTTATTACTATAATTATTACAAAAAAAGTTTTAATATATTACAAAATATCAATGTTATTTTTAAATACTCAATATTAAGTCTGTGTTTACAGGGTGTGAGAGAATCTATTTCGAAAGAAAAAAAACTAATTAAACAGTTGGTATCCTGAAGCAAGCTCCACGAATTCCTTCAAATATTTGAATAAACACAACACATTTCTTTTAGAAATCAAGAAGCAAAAGCAATTAACAATAAGCATTTGGTGTCCTGGATGTGAAAGCCTTTCTTGGAAAAAATTCTACAACCATGTGATATAATTACACCAAAAAAAGTAACATTAGACAAATACTTGAACTATTTCTTTAAAATGCTGAATTAGAATTTCAGAAAATTTAGACTTAAAATAAGCTTACAGTAATAGGTATTACTGACTCGTTAATACAATGTTTCAACTAAGAATTAACAATATTTTCAGTTTGAATGGCCGATGAATTGTGAAAACAGTGTTTTGTTTCGAGCGGGATTGAGAAAGGCATGCCTAGGGCCTAAGAAGTAAAATGACACATCTTCAGAATCAGACTTGGAGCTCATTAATAGCACTTAAATGCATTTTTAAAGGAATTTAAGGCATGAAATGACTAGACAAAAAATATTTTTTAACTTAAAACTGGAAGAATGTATTATAAATGGAAGAAATAGCAATTAAAGCACTTTGAAAACGTCATCAAAGGGTAGTTTAGGAAGAGAATCGGAGAGAGCTGCATTAACACATTATGATAGTGTATCTTTTCTTCTCGTTTTTTTTTTTTTGTTGTTGTTGTTGCATTAGTACTTTGATTATTTCCATTTTCTAAAACTTGCCTTACATATAAAATTGTTTGGGCTCAATCATAAAATTTAGTATTCTACAGAAAAATTTAAAATATTTAATAATGCACATGCAAATGGAATACAATACCCAGGCGTAGTAGAAATCTTAAAATATATTATACTAGCCACCTTCGACGACCAGCTGATTCGCCCGTTTAAATTAGTTTTTATTTTAGCATTTTATATTATTGTATTTGGCAAATAGTAACATATATAAAGACGTAAATTTTAAAATGCAAGCGATATAATTCTGTATGATGCATCACAGCTAACGAAACATAGAAACTGCATTTCAAATAACTGTCACTCAATTCATCTATCACGCATCGGTAGAATGATTAATACTGAATATGATTGCGAAAGCCGTACATGTTGGATGCACCGTGTGAACCAGGGGATGCAAAATTGGGTGGACAGGGTGGCCATCACTTTTGCTGTTTGAGGTTGCCTGACATTTCCAGGTTTCATAAAAAAATTCCCTGACTTTTTGCGAAGGTAGCCCATCCACCACAGAAAAAAATCACCTGCACATTGGCCATACTAAGTATTCATTCGCCATACTAAGTTTTCATTAAAGCCAGTATGGTTTGAATAAAAAAAGCAAAATGTTTGAAAAAAAAAACATTTATTTAAAACTTTTAAACAATAAAATAACTAATACATCTTTACAATTATCAATTCTAATGTACCGAATTTTCCAGGCGTCTCTGATTAAAAATATAAACTTAAAAAAATCTTCAGAATGATCAAAATCTCAATAAAAAATATACGTTGTGAAATAAAACATAAAAAGAGAGAAAAAAATGCAAGAAAATTATTTTTAACTGATGTTTATAAATTAAAACACAGAAACATAATATTCTGTCACAAGAATCGACTAGTTTGCAAAAGAAAAAAAAGCAACTTTTTATTCCAACCAACTTCCTTCAATACATCTCAAGACGAACAATATATTAAGAGAAATGAAGAAATAAAACATCAAAGACAAAGAAGAGAGAAAACATGAAAGAATTTATAAATTAAAACATGAAATATCATGTACATGAAATAATGAAGAAAAAAATAAAATTCGCAAAAATGGGAAAAAAAACCAGAATTTGCCACTTAAAATTAAATAAATAAAAATCTAATTTCAATTTAAGAAAAAAAATTATTGCAGCATCAACCTCCCTTCATGTGTTAATCCATCACTTTGCTAGAGTTGGTATCGTAAGTCAAAGGTCTGGGCGTGCGTAAAGAAAAAAAAAAAAACGAACATGCATACAATAATACTAAAGATGATGTTCTTCTATATATATATATATGTAATAATCTCACTTAATTTTATTCCAAATTTTAATATTATATATTTTTAAATCTTAATGTATTCCAAAATCACTTTTCTAAAACTCCAGTTTCGTTCTTTTCCCGCGCTGGAGGTTTATTAAATCTCTCATTTTGGCATATTTATTACTAAAAGAATATTTAATCGCTTTCACGTGCCGACAGAAAATCACGACGGCATCTCTTTGGCACCAGACTTTTTCCCTGAAACGCCTACGTAACTTATTAAAAAACCCCAATATTCCCTTCACTTTGATCACGTGTCCCTATCTTATTCCCTTATCCAAGAGAATACAGGGATTTTTCTGTACACTTTCGCTTGTAACCTAAACAGAGATGGCCGTCTATCCACCACTCTCCTATCGATAATAAAAAGAAATTAGTTAATTACTCGGCCTGTGTTGATTTTCAACGACTACAACCACGGATACGTTATACATATATAAATAAAGGTTGTCCCCAAACTTTGAAGATCCCAAAATTTATCAAAATGATCGGTATTCATAATGTTCCCCAGCACTCAGAGAAAAAAGCATACACAAAATAAACAACAACAAAAAAGGCTGAAAGAAATTAGACTTAATTTCCAATACTTTGTATTGTTTAGTAATAGATTCAGAAACCCTGCACGCTTTTGTGCATGCGCTACGGAGTTATTTTCATCAAAATAGGGGGAAAGTGATGAAGAGAAGGGTGATGTTTACATTTTATTGAGCGTGATCTAACAAAGAACTCCGGAAATACGCTCATATGACTCATTACCTGACACCCCTTTCCGGTGTAAAATCGTCGAAAAGTGGTAATCTCAAAATCTATTGCTGAACAGTAATTCAATGAAAAGATCTCCAGAAATGGAAAAACAAACTAATTCTGGTATAACTCCTATTTGATATTAAATCATCATAAAAGCAGGCAGTAGTCTGAATGCTAATTTGTAGACAGATAAAGAGAAATTCACGACCTCGTAAGCTATCCGAATCTCTTTGACATGTAGCCAAATCCTGGTTCTTCTTCCACATCCGAGTGGGATTATGCTACAGATTTTTATCTCGAGAAGTATCATCTAATTTAAATACTAAAAGGAACACGATTCTGTTCATATAGTCCAGTCAATGAAGGTCCAAAATGGGGGTGAAAAAACATCAACTAACAGTTTTGAAAATTGGTACACATGTTCGTCAGGGATTTATTATGAACACACTAAAAGTCCCCGGTCCTGGGGGCATAAAAACCAATCCCACTATAGGCGCCTATGGGAATGTCTTTTACCACGCCAAGTTGATGATTGTGCCCGCTAGGGTTTCCGTATTTACTTTGATTGGTGCGAAACCAGAGTTTTTTCTTCATCGTGATTTGAAAAGCTTCCATTTCAAGTTTAATTCTTGCTCATGTTAAGCACATTGGTAAGTATTTATGTATTTGGAATATTTTTCTAACCTATGCATATTAGATTATTTACTTTAGCGAAGAATTATATACTTATTTCATGTTTAGTTTAAAAAATGCATTCCTATTTGTTTTATTTATTGCATTCATATTATATTTTAGCATTTGTCATTTAGTTGCCTTTATTTTTATCGGCATTTAACCTCTAATTTACGCCAGTGATAATTTATTTTTATTTTAAATTAAACTGGATTTTTGTTCTTTTGTTAAAACAACTTCTGTCGTTTTATTGAATTAACTGTATATTTTTAAACGCATGAAAAACTAAATTTAAATTTATAGCTCTTTCCGTCTTTCTTTATGCAAGCAAAAGCTCTTACAAAGTATTAAATATGTGATGCAAGATTATTGGTAATTTGTTATGACAGTCGGTTAGAATAATACTCAAAATGCGTAGCTATTGCTTATTTTTTTTATATAATGTAAGATTATTGACAATTTGCTATGGCAGTCTGTTAGAATAATTCTAAAGATTTATAGCTATGGCATCATTTTCTTATGTAATGAACAGCTGACGTGATGTATTGTAGTATCACATAATGTGCATGATGTATTGTTTTTATTAAGTCTCATAATTTGTTACTTTTTTAATTTTGCTGTATATTTCTTTCAATATTAAACTGAGATCATGTAATGTAAAAAAATCATTACTCCATACAACTGAAGCTTTGTTTAAAATTGCAATACATGGCTCAATACAGAGATTTAAATTTAAAGGGAACCAATATCCCATTAAAAAATAATAAAGTAAGGTTATTTAATGTTTGGAAGTGATTTTGATACTCTTTAGAGCAAGCAGACATTCTTTTTATTACAGTTATTTACAATGATGGCAGTTAGGAGAGAAAAGAGGAAGCAGTTATCCCACATTTTACTTCTTCGTCTATTTAGAAAAAATTAAGTAATTTTTAAAATTTCTATAAAAATTATCTCATACTTCCATGAAATATTGAGAAAAATTATAAATTACTTTTATTGTTGCATGGTCATATGTTATATAAGTTCTTATTCCTTTATTTCATGGAATAAGAACTTATATTCCATGAACTATGATTCCATGTGTAGCTACAATGCTGAATTCTTTTTGTACAGATTTTTGCTTTTAGAACAATAATCTAACAGCCATATACTTAAGAAAATTCATCTTTATGGACTCTAAATTGACTGTATTAATATAATAACTTATGTATCAGTATCAATAATTCAATAAGCAGTCTGGGCCACCAAAAAATGTTTATTTACTTAAAACTTATTAGAAATAAACATAGTTTAAATTAATTTTTTGTTCTTGTAAAATGCTCAAGAATAATTAGTCTATGAGAGCTAACATTATACCTTCTAGGTTCTGTAAAGTCATGCTGATAATACATAACAATTGATAGGTTGAAAAAAAATTTAATCAATTGGTGAAATAAATTAAATTAATAAGATAAATTTTCAATATTAACCATTTTAAAATGTATGGCTGTTTTGGGAGAAAATATGTTCTCTCCTCTTCAGGGTCAGTTTTGTAGGCACTCCCAGTAAAAGGTGGGGATCAGTTGATCTTCACCTTTAGATAATGGGAATATCAAAAGTTTATCTCATTTATTAATCGATAGGTCATTTGACTGAAACTTCTATTAACTATCAAGAAAAAGTAGGATAAAAGTTTTAAAAAATTATGGATTTTAACTGATTTCTGTATTTAAGAATAAAATATATATTTAAAAATTAAAATATTTGAGGGAGTGTATGTTTGTGTGTGTGGCTGGACCGTAACAAGATTTTCTTTCACCCGGGGCAAACACCATGTCTGTTTCCCCCCCCCCCAAAAGTAAAACGACAAATCCTGCTTTTATCACAAATGACTTCTATATTTGTCTCTCTCTGTAATCTGTGCCTGAGGAAGGGGAGGGGATATTTCACAAAACAAAATTTTTTGGTGTGAATTTCTAAAAATCAACTAATATATATTAAGAGTTAATCACTCTTTATAAGTTTTGAGATTATAAGATATATTTAAATTAAATTTGACTATTATTTTATAGATATTTTCTGTGAGTAATCTGGAATTAAAATGGAACAGCATAAAAATAGTTTAGATGATTTACCATCAGATTACAATTATCATAATATCATCTAGAGATGAGAAAGTTTTTTTGCATCAAAGAAGTGAAAGATAAATATTCTGCTGAGGTATGAAAATTGTCAATTTCTATTATTGTATTTATGTCATGTAAGCAGAAATTTAATAAATTTAACTCTTTCTTTGTAGGCATGGCTAAGGGAGTACAGTCTAAGAAATAAAACTACATGGAGAGTAGAAAGAACATATCCCAATGCTGGAATAATCAACCTTTTCAGAAACGATTATTGTTGTTGTCATAATACTGACCGAAGAGCAAAAGAAACTAGTCCCTCAAAACATATTGGATGTCAAGCAAAATTAGAAATTGTAGTGAAAAGGTAAATACTTTTTTCCTAGCAGTTTTATTATATCCATGTGTATCATACATGTCACTAATTTTTAAATGACCTGAAAAAATATTCAGTCTGACTTCTCTGCTCTTATGTTCATAAGGTCCATTCTACATTTATTGTACAAAGATTCTTGATTTCTGATAAGTGTTGGATTCAACAAAATAAAGGAAAACAGCCTCCAGAACAGATGCTTTAGATCAGCGTTTATCAGCCTGTGGTACATGTACCCCAAGGGGTATGCGAAATGGTCTCATGCAGTTATGCGGGAAAATGATGTAATGGTAGACATTGATGAGTAGATTGAAACATAAAAGGTAAAACGTTCTTGTAACAACTGGCATTTCCAATCCAAATTATATTTCATTATGAAAAGTCAGAATAATGAAATTGAAACCGAAATAATTTTAATTTAGAAAGATATAAATGTTCTAAATTCAGTTTAGGTATATATTTTATTTGAAGTATACGTCGGGTATATATTTTATTTGAAGTATACGTCGAGCCCCTTGTGAAAGTCCATATAACTGTTGTGGGCGGGGGGAGTCATTAAAAATAAAATAAAAAAAATCAAAATCTAAATCAGCTCCAATTTATATAAAGGTGCAGCTACATATAAAAGATCCATAAAACACTGTGCATTCTTATGCACAAAATACTCAGTACCCAATTCCATCAAATATGTGCTGAGAAAACAGATTTTTCAAAAATCTTTAAAAATTACAGAAGTGCAAGCACAAATCTCTCTATTTCATTCAGCCAGACATTCTCATCATGGTCAGCCAATAGAATGCTGCTGGTTGCATCACGAGATCATTCCAAAATGATCACATCATCTTTAAGAATAGCAGAAATGTGTTCTTGAAGATGTCGGTCTGCAGTGTAAATATGGCTAAATTTACAGTTGTCAAACCAATTTTATAATTTTATTACTAATGAAGTAACAAGAACCCACACATTTTGTTTTATAAATTCCTTTTTGTTACTTGTTATTAAATACATTCAATTTGTGTAGAGGAGAATAAAAAAAGATAATTTTAATTATCACTTTAATTTAAAATAGATCTTTACAAATGGAGGTTTTGTTTATTCAGCGAACAATTGGTTGTCACAGGTGGCTAGTTTAAAATAGATCTTTACAAATTGGCATTGACATTTTTACACCACATAAGATGACTTCATTCACTAGACGACACAGTTAACATTAGATGGATTCTAGTTTGGAATGTAATGGATTTGCCACATTCATTATTGTTATTTGAAAACTATTAGGGAAATCGCTATATATTTCGAACAAAAATTTATGTATTTTGAGAATTTTTTAGCCTCAAAATTTAATTTTTTATGTACAAATGTTTTCATTATGTGAAACAAAGTTGAACTTTTTGTTTCTCTAAAATCATTTAATGAAATAAAATTAGTAATGTTATAAGGGAAATATCAAACAATTCAATCATAAGTTAAAATTTTAAATATCATTGCATTATTATTATATTATTAAGGCTACTTTTTTTTTAATTCCCTGCAGGTTACTTAACCTTTTTAAAATTTAAACTAGAATAATTTAGAATTTAAACATTGCAGATAAATTATAATGAATGCATACTATTAAACGTAATGTTACATAACATATATTGTGGATTTTAATTTGATATTTAATTTTTTAAAAATCTGACATAAGCGTAAAAAAAATTCAATTTAGTTCATTTGAAAAGAATTTTTTTTCCTATCTTGGAGTGCAATTTTTCCCTGACTGGAACGTAAATCAGTCGGTATTTTACAATCTGCGACATCACAAATCATAATTTCCAGTATAAATATTGAAAATCTAAGACATCATGGCATGCAGAATACTGATCGATTCATGTTTCCAATTAAGGGGAGAATTGTACTTATGATTCTTGAAAAACTTTGCATTTAGAGACAATTGTAATGCATAAATGAAATCCTTATTTTTAAATATATTTGCTGATTTATTTTATCTCATTCATAAAAAAATCGAAAAATCCTGACATGATGTCAAAAACCCATCCTTGCTTAGTAAAAATAAAAAATGGCCATAATCATGTTGTAAACTCTGCTGCAACGTTAAAGTACAGAGATTTGTGTCCTGAAATAAGGCAAAAATTTGTTGATTTATTCTGTCATGGACATAACCCAGCTTCTGCTTTAAAATGCCATAAGACTAATTTAATGATTGAGAAAGGAGGAGATTATTACCAAGCAGCAGCAGATGGCATGTTGATGCCCAGTTATTCTGTTGTTTCCAAGCTCTTCAAAAAAGAATTTTCAAGAACTTATGGATCAATTTCTGGCGATGGAATGATTGAAAATGTAAAGATTCTTCAGGATTATGTAGCAAACAAAGGAGGGAAAGCAAAATTCCAATACACAGCTGATGGTGAACATTATTTTGCGATTCTATGCACACCAATGATTTAACGGACTCACAAACGGATTGTTCAAGCAAGTGAAGTTGTAATGATTGATGCATCGGTTGTTACACCATGTGTTGCTGGCGGATTGCCATTGGGTATTATTATAACAGATTCGGAGAAAGAAAGTGTTTTTGTCGAAGCCCTTCAGTGTTTCAGAGAATTGTTACCATCATCAGCCTTTTATTCTCAGCAATATCCTCAGATCTTTTTAAAGGACAATGATTTGAAAGAAATATCTGCAATTAACAAAATATATCCAAAATCATTAACTTTATTATGCCAGTTCCACATATTGAAAGCAATGTGGGCATGGCTCTGTGATGGCAAGCATAACATTGCAAAGGATCACAGGCAAGAATTATATTTTCTGTTTTATCAAGTATATATTCTACAGAAGAAGCTGCAGCAAAAAAAAAAAAAAAAAAATCTACAATTACTAATTGATTGTGCAGTATTGCATGGATATGTAAATCTTGTTTTACATGTAACAAATTTAATGAAGATAAAAGCTAAAAACATATTATTGAAACAATTTGCCTGTGGGTGGTAATAATACCACAAATTATGTTGAACTTGTTTTGAAGATATTGAAAGACAATGTACTAGACAGGTTGATGGCATTTAATTTAACACAATTGGTGGATTTCATTCTAAAAAGATATGACAGATATATGTATCAGAGACTTACAGATTTTATCAATGGGCGACATACTAGTGCACTTTATAGGCATCAAACTTTTCTAAATATATTGAAAGAAAATTTGATACTGCAACTTTGAAAATTAATGAAGGAGCAAAGAGTGGCATATATGAAGTAGTTGTCAGTAAGAAAACTTCAACAGTGTTATACTATTGATGTTGCTAGAGGAATATGTAGTTGTAACATAGGTAGTAGTGGTAAATTGTGTGAACATTCATTCGCTGTAATTTTATCATTGGAACAGGCAATAAATACGGGATTCAATTTCGTGTGCCAGAAAACTAAAGAAAATATTTTTTATGTTATTGAAGGTAAATTGCCCAAAGAAAATTGGTTTCTCCCATTAATCAATAATGATTCAATCAATACCATCCTTTGATGATGTGATGCCAAGTGGTTCTGCTACTATTACAACTGAAACTGATGATTTGAGTATTCACAATGAACTTCATGGTGAAATGATGATGAAATAATTGCTAAAATAAAAGCAGTTTTTAATGGAATTGAAGAAGGAATAAAGTCAAATCCTGAGGTATTTCGACCAGCAGCTCAAAAAATGTTAAAAAATGCATCAAGATTTACTGCTACTGAAACAGGATTGGTAACAGCTATGCATACTTTTGGCACATATTCTGGTGTCCAACATGCTTTAAAAGTAAAATATGCAAAAAGTATAACAAGGAGATGTCACAAAACGACAATTGGAGTGCAGCCAACATCTATTGGCTGCAGAAAGTATTCTCTTGCAGGAAAGAAGAATATTACAGCTGGAAGACCACGTAGAGAAGTTAAAAATACTTCTGCCTTACTTTTCCATGATTAAACTACATTTGGTCATTTGCCATCTAGAAAGAGAAAAGCTCCACATGATCTAAAAAATGTGTGTTTGATAACAAATCCCTTGCTAAAACAAAGCACGCAAAAAACAACTAATTTTTATTTTAACTAATTTAACTTGTATTTGTAATCAATTTCTGTATTGTAATTGTTTATATTATCACTAATAAAATTTTGTATCCTTTTTTCTAAAAGAGTAAATAATTTTTTTAAAAATCCATGAGAAATTGATGAAACTTATAGAATAAATGCCAATATGTTAGAGAAGGAATGTACTAAAATTTGAAAGAAATTTCTTGAATATTAGAGAAAATACGAGTATTTGTAGTAAATAATTTTTAACTGCACATGTGTGAAACATAGTGTAATTTTACATTCATAACTTAAGAGCCAGATATATAGGGTACTATATATAAAATTTCCAATTCAATACCGTTAGTATTCAGAAAGACATTGGCATTGCAAGAGCTGAATTCTTTTGTTCTCTCAGAGAAACAAAATGATGAGGCATGACATTTTTATACTTGAATCTTTGAACAGTAATATTGAATTTTATGAAGGTTGAATATCCTGAATACTCATGTATACTTATAAATTAATAAAATTTATTTTGATGATAACTATTTAAAGATTCAAGATTTTTAAATTTCTTTTAAGCATTGTAAAATGTTAAAGTTTTATAAAGTATAAGAATTTAAAAAATATTGAATTTTTATAAAATGCATATAAACAAGAAAAAATTTCAAATCACTAAATTAAACTCTTTGTTGCCAATTTTGAAATTTGTAAATATAATGCATAGTTACATTTAAAAATGTAAACTACATGATTCAATGATTTATTTTCTCACTAAAAATAAAATAATTTACTAATTCCTATATGTCTTAGTTTTAAAAGGATATGGGATACAGAACTAGGATACAATGAACCACTGTATCCCGTGTGGAAGTTTGCCAAAAAAATGCATAAAAAAATATGAACATTTATATTCAGATATTTTTGTTATATTAAATATAATAATATATTATTGTACTTTTTTATTGTGTAGAGTAATGTTTTCTAAATTACAATTCTATAATCCAGAGAAGAAGTGTTTCACTGGTAATATTTACTTTTCATGCCACAAATCACCAGTCAAGAATAAAATGGCTAAATTGGCAGTTAGATACAGTTTTTATTTATTTTTTTTTATTTCAGCATTGCAGGCCAACCAGCTGTGTCAAAATATGAAACTTTCAGAAACAGAAAAAATAAAAAATATATTGGCTGGTCCATTGTAACTTGCTCACCACTATATACGAGACTGTATTTTTAGTGCTGATTGTACCAAAAAATGATTAAAAAAAATTTTTTTTTAAAATCCATGAGAAGTATTTTTTAAAAAAAAGTAATAAGTACATTAAGCTATTGACTTGCCATTTTCCCCATTTATTTTCAAGAAATTAATTGAAAAGGGAATTAAAAATAAATGTTAAAACCAGCAAATCAATATAAATAAAGGCAATTTGTTCAAGGCCAGCAAATTGATAAAATTATAATATGCCTATAGATAAATAATATAACTAAATATTTCAAGGAACTTTTTTGTACTGTATATTTTGAAGAGGGTAACAAAATAAATTGAATGTTAGAATGATTACATAAAATTCGAATAACACTTGGACAAAGCAATGATATCTTGGGAGGTGGGAGATTTTTACAATATGCACCTTCTAATTTAAGACTCTTAAGAATGTTCAATTATTAACAAAATAAGAACACATTTAAATTCATTGCAATTTATTGATCTTTTTTTTTTTTTTTTTTGCTTGTGGTGAAAACACTATAAATATATATATTTCCATAATAAAATTATTTACTTACTATCAATTGTTCTGTGTTATTTATTTATTGCCATCAAGATGCGCGGCTAATGTGCTATCATAAAAAAGGCTACAAAATATGAATCACTATGCAATTTACTGCTATTAATAATAAAAATGTAAATTTTTCTAAAATCAAATTCACAACTGTATAAATGCTTTTTCACCAATCGTAAAATTTTCTAAACTGCCTGGTGAAGTTTGTAGTACTAAGCCATAGGATTGGGGTCAGGACTGTAGCCAGAAGGAAAGTCTGAGGGGGGGGGGGGCCTTGGAATCTTTTCATGGCGTTTTAGGTGCAGTTTCAACATAACATAGAAGAAGAAAATATGTGCTACATATATGTGACATTTAATTTTAATAGATTCCATTTTATTTTGATTATAGCCAACACTTCCTCTAATGAAAAACATTTGGTGTTGGTGTGTTTATTAGACAAAATGTATGAGGGGGTGTATGCCATGGGTAGGGGACTTTCTAAAAAAAATTTTGGAAAGCAAAAGGATCAATTATGAGATGATATGAACTATTGTATAACATTTTTGAAATCAAGACAATAAAATGTTGCTGCAATGTTCTAGTTCAGGGAAAATTTTAGGCTGGTGTAATTTTTCAAAATCACTTTTTCAGGGAATTAAGATTTTTTTTTTGTATAAAATATGTAGATACAAAAAAATATAAAGTATATGAGGATGTGAAAGTATTGTTGTTAAATACAAAATAAGTATTACCACATACTTTTAACAAAAGAAAAAAACTGATCTTGCAAAAAGTGAGTTATGGCAAATATTCTCCAGAGTGAATTGGTATTGGTGTCTGTCACCTATTAGGTGCCCCCCGTAATTAAATGGTTTATAGAATTGTTATGTAGCGGAGAACATCTAAAGAAATGCTTGCTGTAAAAAAAAACAATCCCAGACTTGTATATAAATATTTTTATACATTATCATTTCAAACAGCAAAAGCTGTAAATATTTTTTGCTTCATTTATTATATAAATTTGTTAATAATTCAACATTATTATTTCCAATTACTATTTTTATAACTGTCAACACTGCATCTAAATGTCAATGCTCTCATGCATACAAATGAAGGTAAGCAACAGAAATTTAACACTATTTTGTTTCACATGCAAGCTATTCACACTTAATTACTTTTATTTATAAAAGATATTTTTTTACTTTTGGAAGAATTGATTTGTATCGAGACAAAAACTGCATCTCAACAAATAACAATTGCGAATCTTTTTTTTTTTCTTCTTTTAAAGAGCAAAACTTAATTGTGACTAGTTTTGCAGGCAAATTAAACATTCTCCTTCATCAAGCAGAAATTAAAAATTAAATAAAAGCAGAACAAGTAGTTGAACTGTTTGCTCTGCTATTAATTTTTGCCTGATGAAGGGTACTACTTTTGACATATCAGTTTTTTGTCAATTTTTCATAGACATAGCTTATGAAAATTCAGTATTATTTGTTTCTCTAAGTTATTTTATTCACAAATCAAAAGTGTGGGAGCTTGAATGATCAATTTTATCATTAAAATAAAAATATACTACCATTCACATATTTATAAGTTAATATTTTAATTCAATTGTTTCCGAACGTGGGTCCCATGCCCCACAGGGGAGCCATTTGAAAATGAGCTCAACTAGAGTTACGTATATGTTACATGGAGGCATCAGAATTTTAGACAGGCTTAGGTGTAGCATGGCAAAAAAAAAGTTTGGGAAACACCGTTTTTTAATTGCTAAATATTTTGCAACAGAAAATATATATTTTCATTTCTAATTACAGAAATATACAAATATAAATATCTGATATCCTTGGCGCTTAAAAATAGTTTTAACAAATGAATTATAGATTTATTCCAGGGGTGATTCTGCTCCAAAATTTTTGAAAGAATCTGAAAATTTAAAGCAGTCTTTTCCGAAATTTTGAAATCAATTCCAAAAATTTGATCTCCAGCATTCTTAAAATTGAATAATGCCAAGAAATTTTCTAGAAGTACTTAACAAAAAATATATTTTGCACTTTATAATTGTTCAAAAAGTTTGAATTTCTCAGAGAACACATTTTAATGCTATACTCGGATTTAATTCTGAAATTATAGTACATACATATCACCAATTGAAATCATTTTGGCACAATGCTATTCCAATTGACAGACATTGCTAACTACTAGAGTATATAATTAAATGTACTTCTTGATAAAGTATTTAATTATACACTCCCATTTCTTATGTTTGTCTCCTTCTCATTTTGCTGCCAACTGTGTTCCATGTACTCAATTTCATAAGTTAAGTTGTATGTTTATCATTATATATATATATAAACATGGGCATCCATAAGAGGGGCAAAAAGAGGCACTCCCTCCCCCCAACCTGGACATCCAAGGTCACATTTTTTTTTTTTTCTCTGATCATGAGCATGAAAATTTACACTTTTGTTCATTCCCCCTGGAAAATTTGATATGGGTACCCATGTATGTAAGAGGGAAGGGGTAGGTTATGCATCATATAGTTATAATAAAAGGTATATTGTGCTTTTTTAAAAAATCGGGTTGTGTAAAAGATTGCATTGAATTTCATTTGTGTGTAAAACTAGAATATATGAATATGAATAGGAAATCTATTATAATATTTAATTCAAAACTGTCCAAAGATTCTTGAATATATATATAAAATAGAGGGGTTAAAAATTAACAACCTGTCTACAAAAATTTAAAATTTTGCTTTATGCACTTTTCATAAAACTTATATAATCTGCAAAAAAAATGTTGTGGAGTTCAGAAAATATTTATCGATGTAGAATCGCTCCTGCTTTATTCGTAAACTACACAATTTTTTAAAAGCTCACATTATTTTATATTTTTGCTTCGCTTGTAACATGAGCGCCTATACCGAGAGGGGGGGGGGGACAAAAGGAGCACTTGCCCCAATGGACATTGAAGGTCACATTTTGACACATTGCTCTAGAGTAGTGTTAGGATTTACTCTTTTTATAATTTTTTCAACCCCCTCGGAAAAATTTCAAGTGCATTTGAATACTTTTGTCCCCCCTCCCTCCATTATACCAGCAGGAACATTTCATATGGACGTCCATGACTTATAATACAATTTTATCAATAAAAGTCTTCATCAAAGCAATATATATCTCAAATGTGTTTTTAAAATGTTTTATATCGTTCGTTAATCTATACGATTAAAAATGATTTTCATACTATATATGTATTGTCAAATGGGCGTTTATAGATAATTTCATTTGGAATTAATCAATGACACTCAAGAAGGAATTCATTTTACTTTAAGTCACACACATGCACACAAAAAAAACCCCTACAAAGTAAAAATGTTTACATCCTTATAACAGATTGCATCTCTCGGTGGTCGTCGAAATAGAAAAACTATACAAAGCATTTCTCGCCAAAAAAGCGAAATATCGCTACATATTGGCATCGAAAACACTCCCCATAGGAGTCTATAGTGGGATTGGTTTTTATGCGTCCTGGGGGTTGAGCTCGCGGCGCCATCTTGGATTTCATCTCCCCTTTTTTAGTTTTTCCTGATTATCATGCTTTTATTTTTGTTTTAGCTTTAATAGTTTCCAAGATAATGGATTTCGAAGTTTGCCGTCATCTTGGATTTTATTCCTCCCTTTTTTTGAATATCTCGAAAACTATTTAATTTTCAAATTACATTAAATACAAAAAATTAATGATCGTAAAATTCCCAACCAATGCATGCTTTTATTTATTTTATAGCTTTAATAGTTTCCGCGATATTTAAGAAAAACTAAAAAATCGGGGATAAAATCCAAGATGGTTGCAAATTTTTAAATCCATTATCTCGGAAACTATTAAAGCTAAAACAAAAAAATAAAAGCATGGGTTTGTAGGAAATTTTACGCTCTTTAATTTTCTGGTTACATGCTATTTGAAAATTGAATAGATTTCGAGATATTCAAGATAAACTAAAAAAGGGGGATGAAATCCAAGATGGCGACAACATTTGAAACCATTATCTGGGAAACAAAGCTGGAAGAAAAATAAAAGTACATATTTGTAGGGAATTTTACGTTCTTTAATTTATTAAATCAATTAAAATTTGAATACTTTTCGAGATATTCAGAAAAACTAAAAAAGGGGGATGAAATCCAAGACGGTAGTACGAGCTCACCCCCCAAGAACGTTGACTTTTAGTATGTTCATCAGAAGCCCCTCACGAACAAATGTACCAATTTTCATAACTATACAATTTAAGGAAGGGTTTGAAAAAAACATTGACTAGAAAATCAAATAAGATTTTTTACAAATTCATCCACTTTGAGACCAATTATCTCAAAAACTATTAAAGCTTGAAAAAAAATTCAAAGCATCCATTTGTAGGGAATTGTACGCTCTTTAATTTGTTGAATCACATCTAGTTTGAATATTAAATAGTTTTCGAGATATTCAGAAATACTAAAAAAAAAAAAAGGGGGGGGGGGTGAAATCCAAGATGGTAGTGCGAGATCCCCCCCAAGACCGTTGACTTTTAGTATGTTCATCAGAAGCCCCTCACGAACAAGTGTACCAATTTTCAAAACCATATGATTTAATGTTTTTTTTTTTTTTCAAACCCTTCGTTGACTGGAATAATAGCCGAAATTTCGGTCCCTCGGAAATTTAAATGTTAACACCTCGCCCCCTGCGAGTGCGCAAAACGAGAAAGGTATCCGTTTTTGACTGTCAGTAAATGACTGATTTTCATCGGTTGCCAACGGTGTTTCATTCTATTTATAAAAAAAAGATCACCAAATTGTCACCTTCAATAAGAATCATCAAAATAAAAAAATCCGGTTTTAGAATAAATTCCCCTGCTTTTTCCCGGTCGGTTGGCCACCCTGGTGGAAAAAATGATGCGGCAAAAAATTTATACACATTTAAAAGAGCCGGGAGTATAAGAGGATAGACAATAAAATTTAATAATTTAATTAAAAAATTAGTTAATTTTCCCCAACACTTGCTTTTTTGTAATTACTAGTTTCAGGCAGCTAAAATGAAATAAAAATTTAATCTTTCCCTAAAAAAGCAGGGGCTGATTGATGCTCGTCGCAACCCCCCCCCCTCCCGACTCGCCGCCACTGGTGTGAACTATGACTGGACAGCATTTTTCCCTAGAGAGTGACCCGTCACAAACCCTTCCCTCTTCTCCAGTGCTATGACCTTGATGAACCGTGAACCACGCCGTTTCTCCACTGTAAATTATGTTTGAAAACATTTTCAAAAGTCATTGAAAAGCTAATTTTTTAAACTTTAAGATGGTGCGATTTATGCGACCATATGCTCCGAAGTTATTGCGAAAAAACGTTAAAATGTAAGGTAAATTTCAATTAATTAAAATTTTGAAAAATACTTTCTTCGTGAACACCTAATACCCAAAAAGCAACCACCTGCCAAATTTCAAGTTTCTAGGCCTGTTGGTTTGGGAAATTTCGCGATGAGTGAGTGAATGTGTAAGTGAGTAAGTCATGGTGTTTATTTTAATCTCTTTATATAGAGATTAAAATTTTTCACATAAAACGATATTTTTATTATGTAAATAACTTTATGTAATTTTATTATGTAAATATGCGTACTTTTTACGGGAAAAATTAAATTTTAATTTCATTTTAGCTTAAAAAAATCAGGAATTACAGAAAAGCAATAGCGTTCAGGAAAACTAGCTTATTTTTTAACTAATTTTTAAAATTTTATTGTATGACTCCTTTACACCCGGGTCTTATAGATGCCTATAAAACTTGGCCCCCTCACTTTTTCCTCCCAATCGCCACCACTGCGTTAATGCTACTCAAAACTAATAAATGTCGTTTCATGCAGTAGATTCAGACAATTCCAACTCAGATTTTCAATTAAACATTTACATTTTTTGATAAATAAAGTGCATTTTAAAGTAATACACTAGATTCTTTCCCTGCAATCGCCCACACAAATGCGATAGAAAAAATAAGACCTAAAGGAAAATTTCAAATCATCCGATTCGAAAAATTTAATACCATTATGGTCATAAATATTATATTATTTCTATTTACCCTCAAATTATGACAGCCTGACTGAAACAGGGTGAAAAAAATTCAACCTAATTAATATGCTTCTTTTAAAATACATATTCTTTATCGGTAATTACATGAAGCAAATTTAAATCTGGCGCACATTTCGAGCTCATCAGTTGCATATTTAAGCTGACTTTCTTAAAACACATACGTTTATATGGAGCTTCGCAGCACTTTGCGTAAATTTCTGGAGGGATAACAGTGCTCATAGATAGAAAAAAAAAATATTGATATGCATTCTCGGAAACGTCATCGTCAAGTGGCAGATGGCGTTGAAGAAACCCATGATATACGAAAGCTAGCAGTAAAAGTTAGGTCTGATTATCAGGGTCTCAATAACAGATTCCAACCTCATGAATAAACGTACAGAGCTATAAAATACTTCTAGAGGATTTGTAGCTAGAGCTTTTAGTTCAACACATTGGTCCCGCAATCAGTGCACTGTGAAATGTAAGATCTGCACACTGAAGTCAAGATGTCCATCAACACTAAAACATAGAATGGGGTTAACAGCAGAACGAAGTTTGTGATAACATGCACTAGCCGACAAGACAGCCGAAAAAATCTTGCATTGATAACTTTTCCTGCTCTCACCTTAAAGAATGTGTGCAGAGTGTAGAGAACGATGAAAATATTAATACTCACATCTTCATAGCTGCTACCAGAGGCGGCCCGAGGCCCGGGCAACTGCGCTTGGCGTTAAAGTTCGGGGTGGCGCTAAAACAGAAGTGTGAAGGGAAACAAATGTTTTAATATTATAAAGAAAGGCAAATATTTTTAAAATGTGTTGAAAATATTATTTTATTCTCAGTAAGACCATCATATAATCTTAATTACAGCTGAAATATAAACATTCTCATCATATATTATTAAGTTATATTTGCAGGTAAAACATGCATATTTCTAAGTAAAATTCTGTTTGACATTTAGAATGCAGGCATAATAGAATTTTAAAAAAATAAGTTGTTGGTGGTGGGGCGACATAGTGTTGCCTTAGCCGGTTGATAAATTTACCTCGGGCCGCTTCTGGCTGCCACCTCACTCAAGGTTGCGATATAATGTTAGTGACTCTATCTTGGCCGGCTGATTTTAGGTATGCGTCAGAGCTTGTGTGTGCAACTTTAAACACATTCTGTGACTTACAAATTCGGCAAACTTTACCCAATGTTAACAAATGTGCCAGCTCGTTTCTCATGTTCTCTGCATACTCGCATGCGACGGAACCTGCGATATCGATTCACCTTTGAGTCTTAAAGCCTTTTGAAGTATGCAAAAGCTTCACTGAAATGCTCGTTATACATCTCGAAACCGGATAAAGAAGCAATTTTTAGTTGCATTAGTGTATTATTTGAGAAATGATGTCTTCCTTCCATACATGTAAATTCACGAATTATTCACAGCCATGAATCTTGGGTAAAATAACTCAACATCAAAATGCTTTTTACTAAACATATTTACTATACATTCAATAGACAGTATGGAATTTAAATAATATATTATAGTATAAAATATTATATTAATATATCATAGTATAATATAAAAGTATTAATAGAAGAACCAGAATATGCTAGAAAGTCTTATGAGTTCATAAATAAATTTATGCTGCGAGATCTACAGCAAGTACTAATTTTACAATTTTTTATTGAATTATTTGGAGTAGTTTAATAATTCGCGTATTCTAACGCACTTGCCAATTCACGAGAATAATCATTAAATTATTTGACTACTCCTCTGAGTGCAAAAGGTTGTAGACCGCTACAATATTTACAAGACAGCAGGATGAAGATACCAGCGACATTTATAGATTATTTAGATTAGCACCATATTTTGAAGCTACATTACGGCTATTCAAATCGCGCCGTTAGTGTGAATCATGGCCAGGTGACAAAAGAAACAAAAAGGGCATCATCACTTCGATTTTCCTATCGAAGCAAGCGGAAGAGCACTTTTTCGCCACGGATTTAATGAGCATCATGCCCTCGAGCATGGTGGAATCTGGTCCCGAAGCCGAGATACAGACACAAGGACATAGGACCAGCCCTAGTGACATCACTGGTTTTCCATTCGAAGCGAAAGGCCGTAGTCCAAAACGTTATAGCCGAGCGAGCAAAATTCGCCATATAATTATGAAAAGTCCATGAAATATATAAAGATTATAAAAAAAAATTATTTTCGCAAAAAATAGAAACTTAAAAATTTGCAAGCATAATTACTCGGAAAGCAAACATAAACAATTGAACCCTGATTATTTAATAATTTCTTCCGCATGCTTCGGTAGGTCGGAATTTCTTCCTGGTCTATTCAAGAACCATAAGGATTCTACTACATAATGTGATGTCTCTCCTTTTCCCACGACGGGCCATTTCAGGCCACACAAGCCGGAGGATGAAAGAAGTCCCCGATGGAAAGACACAAAATGAGCGTAAGAGGGTGATAAATATGCCAACCTAATGCAAGCCCACAAGGGCCCAGCGGAGTGCGGTTTGTTTAGTTTGCAGTGGCCAGACCACCCGCGTTAAAGCCGACAAAGACCTCCGGGTTAAGATTGACCACATTCTATCAACACCATGAAGAAAGGCACACGACTGTGGTTGGGTGATTTGTCCAGCTTGAGGACGAATCACCAGGTGGCAAGACAAGAACCACTCCCCTGGCTTTTGAAGGCAATGTGTTTAAAAGAGAGAGAAAGATGGAGATGAAAGAAAAAACAGGCGAAGTGCGACCTCCGTGGTTGTTTGTGAATCCGATTCCCGGAACTCAAAACGACGGACGGACGATTTTGACCCCGTGTTAGCCGAAAGCATCTTGGCTGAAAAGTGTCCCTCTGGTGGACCGTTTGCATTTTATCGAGCGTTTGTTCAACCTCGATATCTTTTACCGACCCTTGGTATTTCTCAAACTCACCCTGAGTTATCTGTTAGCCGACAGCATCTCAACTGGAAAGTGTCCCTCTGGTGGACCATTTGCATTTTATCGAGTGTTTGATAACCTCGATATTTTATACCGACCCTCGGTATTTTCCATAACTCGCCCTGAGTTATCTATAGACTGATGAACTCTCTTAGTTCACCGAACTTTGACGATAAAACTGAATCTCAGAGTATTCTCACGGTTTGTAACTTCGACGTAGTCAAGTTACGTATTGTTCGTCTAACAGTGGCTTTAGACTGCATCTCATTGACTCTCGCGATTTATATCCGGGACTTGGTTTATGTTGCATCTTACAATATATATATAACAAATGTACATAAATTATAATATAGAAAATTAATCAAGATCTTAATTAAAATTTATGGTGCTGAAATTCTGTGACTTCTTTAAGTCTGCTGATCATTGATCAAACCCCGGTCAAACTAGGCCACGACACTACAATAATATAAAAGAGATTCTATCATAAGAACAGAAAACCAGGAATTTGTGGTAATCACAACAGGTAGTGTCGTAAACAGGCTGGGTTCTGTCGGTTGCGCGAAGAGTGCTTGCACGAAGGCAACCGCCCTCAACAAAACGCAATCTCGGTATGGGTCACGTCTTTTTTTAGATAATGTTGGTAACTTGCTTCAAATAAAAGCAGGCTAATCACAATACGCGAATTGTGGCGCTCAAGTAGGCAGTTGTAGTGTTCAGAGTTTGTTTCCACTATCTTTGTTATTGTTAAAAAAAATCAAAATAAAACGTTATAAAACCTTTTAAATTGTAATTAAAGGAGGTAATAAAAAATTAAAATATGCTAATTTCAGATGATTCCAGAGATATAAAAATTAAAGTCGCAGCAAATTCGTCACTTGGCAGCGTTACTAGTTTTAAAATTATTTGTTCAATTTTGATATGGTATGATATCCTCAGAAAAAATAACGTCGCTAGCAAACTGCTACAATCTTCTAAGTCATCAATAATGAATCGGTCAAGCTACTCAATAGAATTAATAATTTCCTAAATTCATATAGATCTCATGCGGATATATTACTGTCTGTCCGCCATGAGAACTGTCGCCGCCAAATTGTCTAGTTTACGGCGGTCGCTATAGAAACAGGTGGGTCATTCCATGAAAATAGTTACCTTTTACACCTAAATAAAATTTCACTGTAACTGTAATTGTGATACATAATTTTTTTCAGTGAAATTTCTAGTTTCCAGATCTGACAACACAATTTTCCAATAGTGGCTGATTTGAATTTTATTTTAGGAAGAACACATTCTTGTATTTGAGTGTTTTTAAGCCTATTTTTTCTACTTGACTCACAACTTTTTTTATAAAGTTATTTTCAATTTTCCTGTTCAATGAATACATTTTTTGGAAGATTGAACAGCTAACTGCCTGTCAAGAAGATAATTTCTGAATATCTTAAGAGGTAATTATATTTTTCTCAACAAATTTTTACTTAGTTGTTCTTTGTTACGTTAGTCACAAAATTCTTAATTTTCTTAACTTGTTAGCTAAATTATATGAATCATTTAAAAATTTTAATGCAGTTCTATTTATTAATGATTTAGAGCTGTGACTAAAGTAACTTATCAAATGTGACTAACATAACAAATATTATTGTTATGTTAGTCACATCATTTTTGACTCTTTAAAATAACTTCCTCCTTTTAAAATTTCAAAAAGTATTGCTAACATATTTTTAAAAATTAAAGAGTCACTTTTTTTTGTCAGGAATCAAAATGGCGGGACCAAGCGCAGCAGAAAGAAAAAGAAAGAGCCGTGCTGGACAAAGTGAAGGAAAAAAGCTTGAATATAAAATAAAAGCCAAAAGTGGAATGAGAGCTTTAAGATTAAAAAGAGAAAGGGATAAGAAACTGGGGAAAAAAAGGAAACTGAATCAGCAAAACTGTGAATGAGAAAGATTAGAGGAAAAAAAAATAAATAAATAAAAATCTGCTATGAGCCAACAGCCGACTTCTAGAGCATTTACATCACCACAAGCATTAGGAAAAGCAGTAAGAAAAGTTAAGAAGTCTTTGCCTTCTAGTCCAAGGAAAAAGAAAGCAGTTGTGGAGAAATTAGCTTCACACGTAGGACTCTTAACTCCATCTACTAAACCTCGGGAGAAGAATGGCCTTCCCAAAGATACTACAGAGTGTGTAAAAGCTTTTTACTATCGAGATGATGTATCAAGGCAACTTCCTGGAAAAAAAGATGTAAAGTCCATTCGAAATATAGAGACCAATAAAAAAGCATGTTTGCAGAAACGTCTGTTAATGTACAACTTAAAAGATGCATTTCAGTTATTTAAAATTGATCGTCCTAATATTGAAATTGGGCTCTCAAAGTTTTGTTAGCTTCGTCCCTCAGAAGTGGTAACTGTGGGATGTAAAGATCAACAAGTTTGCTGCTGCCCATATTGCGAGAATTTTGCTTTCCTTTTAAAATTGTGCAAATGGAAAAGGAATAATATTAAAACTGCCAATGACTTAATCGAGTTAATTGTTTGTAACAAATATAACGCTGATTGCATGAAATTAAACTGCAGAAAATGTCCATCGCAAATTAGAAAATTCATTGAAGAAGAATTGGACTTAGATGTAGAACAAGTTAGTATAAATCAGTGGAACAAAGGAAAATTGGAAGAAAATACTCTTGAAGCCAAATATTTCATTAATGAGCTGATTTCGCAATTAACAACCCTCTTTAAGCATATTTATAATATGTCTTCTCAAGCAAAAGAGCTAAGAAAGCAAAAAGATGGTTTACTGCGTGGTCAGTTGTTATAATGCAGATTGATTTCTCCCAAAACTATGAAATAAAACACCAAAATGAAGTCATGGCTGCCCATTGGAAGACAAACCAAGACTTGTCAGTGACAATATACACTGCAGTAATCTATTTCAGACGTGCTGATGATGAAGATTTAGAAACCAAATCTTATGCAATAATAACCGATTGCAATCGGCATACTTCTGCTACTGTAAAAATATTCAACCAACAAATCACTGAAGATATTTAAAAAAAACCTGAATTTCAATGTCGAAAAAATAATAATTTGGTCAGATGGTGCATCAGCACATTTTAAGAATAGATATAACATATCATTGCTGTTTTCTAATGCAATATTTTGCGAGTGGAACTTCACTGCTTCGTACCATGGAAAAGGGCCTCATGATGGCATTGGCGCAGTTTTGAAGCGTCATGTGTGGAAGAAGGTGCTGAAGGGACAAACCATCATCAAAAGTGCCATTGAGTTTTTCAAAGAAGTGGATGCAGCAGACATAAATATAAAATGCCTTTTTGTAGAGGAAAAAGAAATTCTGCTTGAACTGGCTGCAATCGAGAAAGGTTTTGAACCAATCAATGAGCTCAAAGGCATACAGTCTTGCCACTGTATTAAAAAAGCAGGCTCTTCAAGTGTTGACATGTTTTTAAACACTGGAGATGATTTTCCTTTTAAAACTAAAGTCAATATCCTGGAATCAAAAGTGAATGGTTTCTCAAAAATTAGTGTAACTGTCATAGAGTTAGAGAAATATTTCAGTGTCTATTATGATGACAACTGGTATATCGGACGAGTAGCAGAATACGATGCAAATTCAGAAATGTGCAAAATAAAATTTTTGCAAGAAACTGACTTAGGCTTCAAGTGGCCAAGTGTTGATGATGTGCAAATGGTCCAGAAAAAATTCCTTTTGGCAGGACCTATTGAACTAAGTGGAAACCTGCCATTTTACATCAAATATGAAACTAGAAGAGACATTATTGCCCTCTACAAAAAATTTAAGAAAGGACTCCATTTGTATTAAAATTGCTTGTATCATAGAGGAAGTTTATGAAATATCAAATGAATCATAATTAAAAGTATCAGGATAAACAAACAAGAATACCTGTAATCCAACAAAATCCTTATTTCAAATGCCAACGCAAAACTAACTGAGCAAAAACACACTTGTAAGGGCAGGGGTCGGCAAGCACTTTTCCAAGAAAAGAGTCATATTTATAATTATAGTAACCAAACTTTCGAATCCGCAAGTTAGCAACTTGAATTATGAAAATACAGAGATTAATTTTTTGTTGTTGTTAAAATGAGTTCCTTTTGCTTTGATTAAAGGCATTGTAACAAAATACAATGCAATTCAATTGTTTATTATCAATATTACAATAGTAGGGATTATAAATATACTTATCAAAGAAAAAAAAAGAGCCATTTCAATAATACAGTAAAATTTCGATGAGCTGTCACCGTCCGGACCAGGACTGTGATAGCGTGGGAGGAAAAATGAAAATAAAAACCCTTTAAAAATGAATAATAAATACATGTTCTAATTTTACAAGACGATCAGTGTAAACTTCAATATAAGGGTAGTAATGTACAGAAATGTATTGTAATACTATAAATCTTCGTTACTTTTACTTTTTAAACGGTGACGGATAACTTAAACTGACGGTTAATCGAATTTTTCTGTACTTGCTGTTGGCGCCTTTGAACTGTAAATTGGCATCTTGGCGATAAATGGTTGCCAAAATATGTGAGCGCGCCGACGGGTCATTGGTCCGACTCACCGGAGTTGAATCATACTTTACCTATGGATAAATTCTTTATTAAGAAGTAATTTCGTTTCGTTTTGAAGCAGCCCTTGTTCAGACTTTCGTCAGTCCACAATAAACGTTCCTACCAATCAAAGCGATTCCTTTGAAAAGGAATAATATATTTTGTTTGAAGGAATAAATTGCGTCTCATCATGGCGATAACAGAACTTAATCGTAAGCAAGCGGCTTACAAAAATAAGCTGCAAAAAATCGAACAGTTCGTTAATTCGTTCCAATCTGTAGACGGAACCAAGGACTACATCGAATTAACATCAAAACTGAACAGTATAAACGATATATTTAAAGAACTGGATAACCTCCAAAACGAATATTGTTCTCTTCCTAATAAGGTAGGATTGAATAATTCATTGGAGATTCTAAGCGATATGGAAGAAGATGCAGAAAAATTCAAGGTAAGCATCCTTGTATTTTTATCGAAATATGAAGAGCAGAAAACAGAAAACGCTAAATTGTCTCCAAAGAGCCATATAAAATTGCCAGATCTTCCGTTACCCACGTTTAGTGGAAAGTTCCAAGAATTCGAAAATTTTAAAACACAATTTATGAGTGTTATCGGAAA
Organism: Araneus ventricosus; assembly: GCA_013235015.1. Taxonomy (NCBI): domain Eukaryota; kingdom Metazoa; phylum Arthropoda; class Arachnida; order Araneae; family Araneidae; genus Araneus; species Araneus ventricosus. The sequence continues at coordinate 21,719 of BGPR01009839.1, read as the reverse complement.
TAATGATTCTTTAAATGAATCTCAAAAACTAATGTATCTAAAAAGTGCTCTTAAAATTGAAGCGGCCTTAATACAAAGCGATCAAGATAACTTTGATTCCCTTCTAAAGGCGTTGGAAAATAGGTATGAAAATAAAAGAGCCTTGGTTGACATACATATCGCCGGTATACTTTCGATTAATAAATTGCATAGTGAAAATCCCTCTAAAATTAGATCACTAATCGATAGTGTTCGGAATCATATGCGATCTTTGAAAAATCTAAAATTAGAATCAAATTCCTTGTCAGATGCAATTATCTTACATGTATTAAATAATAAAATAGATAAGGAATCTCAAAGATTGTTTCAATTAAGTTTGACAACGACCAAGGTACCTAGCTTACAAGACTTTCTTTCGTTTTTAAAAGTAAGATGCATTCAACTAGAATCAGTCATTAAATCAGATTTCGCAGAAAAAAGTATTCCGATAAAAAAATAAAAGCTCTTCCGGTGTAAATAATTCTCGCTGGAAATCTTTGACTAAAGATGAAAATAAAACATCGACTGCCGTTGAATCAAATCCTAATCAAGGTCAGAAAGCATGCGTCATCTGTAACCAATTCAAGAAACATTCTGTGTATAATTGTGAGATGTTTTTAAATCATTCCCCTTTGGAGAGATATGAACTTTGTAAGAAGCATAACATTTGCACAAATTGTCTGAATTTTTATCCATCTAAATCGTGTACTTCTAAATCTCGTTGTCAGATTTGCAGTTCATTCCATAATACTAAATTGCATCGAGACAAAACAGATGTATCAATTCCGTCCACGGCCGAAGCATTTATTGATACCGCTTCCAAGGTCAACTCCGAGCAATGCTTTGCTTTGCGTTCAACGGATAAAAAGAATTCAAAGCCGATGAAATATTTAATGAGTACGGCTGTAGCTTATGTAAATGGAATGCCAGTTCGAATAATTTTGGACAGTGCTTCAGAAATAAATTTTATTTCGAGCGATTGCGCAATAAATTTGGGTTTAAAAAAAAATCGGATTCATTCTTCTGTTTCTGGCATTAATGGGCTCGCGCAAGATATAAAATATGAAACAAATGCTATTATTTCAAATAAAGATAATTCATTCAATGAAAGCTTAAAGTTTATGGTTGTTCCTAAAATTTCATCAGTCACTCCTTCTTGTAATTTAGATATATCAAAACTTTCTCTGCCGAAGCATATTAAATTAGCAGATCCATCATTTCATAAGCCAGCTAAGATTTCAATTTCCCTTGGGTGCACAAGTATTCTTTAAAATTATTAAGGCAGATCAAATCAAAATAAATAATTCAATCACTCTGCAAAATTCGGTCTTTAATTACATAATTACTGGAGGTCTACCGACAGCTGATGATAAACTGCATTGCTTTCTTCTTTCCGAGCAAGAAGGGTTAGAAAATTTAATTTCCAAATTTCGGCAGTTAGAATCGATGGAAGATGAATCTCTTAATTTAAATTCACAAACCAAGTTTTGTGAAGATCATTTCATGAATAATCATCGGAGAGATCAAACGGGACATTATATTGTTCAAATGGCCTTTTCAAAGGAACCTAGCTGTCTCGGCGAATCCAAGCAAACGGCTATTCGTCGATTAAATTCGTTATGGCGAAAATTAGAAGCCAATCCAAATCTTCAACAGTTGTATCGAAACTTTATTCATGAATATTTGGATATGGAACAAGTGTTCGAAGTATCGGAACCGACAGCATATTGAACTGCATATTACATGCCGCATCATGGTGTTTTACGTCAGGATTCCAAATCCATACCGCTTAGGACTGTTTTCGATGTGTCCTGTGCTACTTCGACTGGCGAGTCGTTGAACTCTATTTTAGCTAATGGAGGAGTCATTCAGGACGAGTTATTTGCGATATTATTGAGATTCAGAAAAAAATAGAATCGGATTGATTTCGGATATCAAAAAAAATGTTTCGTATGATATTCGTAGATGAATCTCAAAGAGATCTATTGCGAATCGTTTGGAAAGAGAGCATTGATGACTCTATCAAAACGTATAAAATGAATAGGGTTGTGTATGGCACAACATGTGCTCCCTACCTGGCACAACGAGTGCTTAAACAATTAGTAATGGATGATGGACACAATTATCCATTGGCTGCCTCAGCTGTTAGTAGTGACATGTATATGGATGACCTACTTACTGGCGCTGCAGACATCTATTCTGCTAAACAGCTTAAGGAACAACTTATAGCGCTTTTCAGAGGTGGAGGCATGCAATTGCATAAATGGTCCTCCAATTGCAAAGAATTGCTCGCAAATTCGGAAGTTTCTGATGGAGATGTTTCTCTTACAATTCCTGATGAAACAAAGGCCCTAGGACTTTTGTGGAGACCTCAAAAGGACTCTTTAGCATTTTCGGTAACTGCTAATGTAGATACCTGTGAATCGTGTAAAATTACGAAAAGATCAGTCCTCTCGACCACTGCCAGGATTTTCGATCCTTTAGGTCTGATTTCGCCTGTAGTTACGAAAGCGAAACTTGTAATGCAAGAATTATGGAGGTTAAAGTTGGACTGGAATGATTCCTTGCCAATACAATTGGAATCACAATGAAAGCGATTTGTTACGTTTCTATCACCTATTAACACTCTGAACATTCCACGATATACTTTCTTGGACTATGCTCTTAAATTAGAACTGCACGGCTTCGCAGATGCTTCTGAGAAGGCATACGGTGCAGCACTATATGTAAGGTGTCTCCGTAACTCAGGAGAAATATCTACAAATTTATTGTGTTCAAAATCAAGAATCGCACCTCTCAAGTCGGTAACAATAATCCGGCTTGAGTTGTGTGCCGCTGTGCTTCTTGCCAAGTTAGCACAAAAAATCATCACATCGATGAAAATTTCATTCCATAGTACTGTGCTATGGACCGACTCTACCATTGTCCTTGCATGGATACAAAAGGACCCTTCGGTACTCAAGCCTTTTGTGAGAAACCGAGTCAGTGCAATTCAAAATATCACAGAAGTTAGTGCCTGGCAACACGTCCCATCCAAGGAAAATCCCGCAGATATTATCTCTAGAGGGATCGATCCAGAAAAAATCCAAGATTGTAATTTGTGGTGGTTTGGTCCGTCGTTCTTACAAGATCATTCAGTAGTTTCTCCTTATGTTTGCAGTGATATCAACGATAATGAGCTATACCAACGAGAGTTCAAGAAAACTCCGACAGATCCAGTGTGTCTTGTGGTGCAAGGTCAAGAAGTGTTACCTATAATCAACAACTGTTCTTCATTTACCCGACTTCAACGAGTCATCGGGTGGTGTGTGCGTTTCGTTAGAAATGCAAAAAATTCTTTGCAACCAAGCAAGGGTAACTTAACTAGCTCCGAGTTATTTAAATCATTAATGTGTTTGGTGAAAAACGTACAAGAAAATTGTTTTGCTCAAGAAATTCAGTGTCTCAAAAGAGGTCAGCAGCTACCTAATTCAAGCTCGTTAATAAATTTATCTCCATTTTTAGATGAGCGGGACATTCTACGTGTTAGTGGCCGACTGAAAAACTCCAATTTGCCTATCGAAAGAAAACATCCAATTTTGTTACCCTATAACAATCACTTTTCGGATCTAATTATTAATCATTTTCATGTTTTGTATCTCCATACAGGTGCAGAAGCAACTTTAGCCAATATTCGTACAAAATTCTGGTTAATAAATGGTAGAAATTACGTAAGAAAAATTATTAGAAAGTGTATTCCTTGTCTAAAGGTAAGTGCAGGGGGTAGTAATCAAGTTATGGCAGATCTTCCCAGCTCTAGAGTAAATATATCAAGAGTATTTACAAGGGTCGGTATTGATTTTTGTGGCCCTTTCAGTATTAAATTGCTTTCAGGTAGATTTAAAAAATCGTATAAATGTTATATATGCATATTCATTTGTTTTGTTGTAAAGTCAGTTCACCAAGAAATTGTAAATAGTTGTAGCACAGATGCCTTTATAGGTGCCTTAAAACGATTTATTGCACGTCGAGGAAAACCTAGTAATATTTATAGTGATAATGGCACACATTTTGTAGGAGCTAATAATGAGTCAAGAAAAATATTTAAAGAAAATGAAATTGTTTTGGTTAAAAATGAAGATAATTCTAAAACACTTAATTGGAATCTTGCAAAAATAATTAAGGTTCATGCAGGAAAGAATAATGTAATAAGAGTTGTAACAGTGAAAGCAAACAAAGGCATTTATCAACGTCCAGTAAACAAAATCATAAAATTACCTTTCTATGATTAATTACCAATAGGTATTGTATATTTATATCTGTTCTTATATTCATTATCATATAATTAACTGTTCGAATGTTTTACGTATTTCATTATAGTGCTAATTAGTGAATACATTGTGTATTAACAATTTTGTATAGTTTCCATTTGTCGTTATGCAATTTAATGTGTATTAGTGTTGCATGTAAACATTGCAACGGGGCCCAGGATGTTGGCGCCTTTGAACTGTAAAATGGCATCTTGGCGATAAATGGTTGCCAAAATATGTGAGCGCGCCGACGCGCACCTTACTACGCACTTGTCTTGTCTCTCGCTTGTTAAAAACCATGTATATAGTTCTGTGTGTGTGATCGTATAATAAATATTGTGATCGTGAACAAGGGCCATGCTTGAACTTTCTTTTTCGACGGACATTAAAATACGAATTCCACTCCACTGCTCTCCATGAGTTTTGGACGGAAACACTTGCATATTTTCATTTTTCTTCAGTCAAATAGTATGTGGAGATTTCAAATATTTTATTACATATAGCAAGGCGGGGTATTTTTCTTTTTTTTTTTCTGCTTGTCAATTTCTGTTGGAATTTAGAGACGACCAAGTCTGCGGCAGCATGAAACCACCTCATCTAAAGTGTCTTGCACATTTGGGTGACCCTCCGGATGGAAGCATCGATGTGCGAGAAAGTATATTATATATATATATATATATATATATATATAATGTTTTCGTTGTTGTAGTCGTTAAATAACAAACAGGCCGAGTTATTAACTAATTTTCCTTTATTATGGGAGAGTGACGGAATGTACGTACATCTTAGTATAAGGTTTTAAGCCAAAAGGAGCAGAAAATCCCTGCTTTTTCTCAGGTAGGGATTTAACAGATAGACACGTGAACAAAGTGAAGGGAATAATAGCTATTTTTAGTATATTACGCAAGTGTTTTAGGGAAAATGCATGGCGGCAATAAGTCGCTGATTTCGCGAGTTGTGTGCGCGTGGAAGCCATTAAAATATTCTTTTAGTAATAAATATGCCAAAACGAGAGATTTAATATATCTCCAGAGCGGGAAACAGAACGAAACTGGAGTTTAAGAAAAGTGATTTTGGAATACATTATAAGACTTTAAAATATATAATATTAGAATTTGAAATAAAATTAAATAAGATTATTACATTATATATAGTACGAGAACATCTCACGGGCCCTCAGCACTATCCTGACAATTGACTCGTCTCTGGGACCAGGGGCGAGTTATCCCACAGGCATACCTTTTGTATTTTTTAAAATACGGATTAGAAGTTTCCAAATCACGTACGGCAACACCCGATAAGTCGTCTCTACAAAACAACGATCGAATCACCAGTTTCACTGGAGCAGTTGAGAAAAGAGGCTATTCATGAAAGGAAGAAATTTTGCTGCTTGCATCTTGGAAAAAAACTCGATCCAATCTAGTCTCTATCTGTGGTCAGAATAATTTCATAATTAAATTTAAAAAAAAAACCTAGATCACTGTACAGATCACGCTACGCAGCTTTAATTTCCATTTAATTCAAATTTTGTGTTTAGCATAAAAAGTTATGAAGGGGTGCCCAGTTTTAAACACTACTTTCGGACAACTGGGTTCTAGGGCTTCGGGAATTGGTCACACAGCACAGTTTTTTTTATTAATATCTCTAAATAGTTCCATTCCCTAAAAATTCCTGTTTTTAAAAGAAAGTTAGCATGGGATTGTGATAGGGTCAGGACATTTTTTTTCTCTATTCTGGGCATGAGGTAATTTTATTTTTATGACGACTACTTTTAAAAGCCACATGGCTAATATTTTTAAACAATCTTATTAGCGTGCTTATGTTTGGTTTTCCTTTTTCTTTGAAAATAATGCTTTTTGATGTACAGATCTCAATTGTCTTTTGTTGTGAAATTTCGGGCTAAGAGAAGCTATATTTGGCGTAATGTAAGCTTCTTATAGAAAAATTTCCCAATTATTTTGAATCCATTTCGAATAAAGTCTGTTGAATCTTCACTAGATGGCGCCATGAACAATCTATCTTTATTTCTTCAATGCCTATATAAGGCTAAAATTTTATGTAACATTCGCAGTTGATTCGACTCCCAGCCATGTCAGAGGGAGGTCGTTCAAGGAGCTCTCTGAGCAGCATTGCATCAACCCAGAGAACGCTTAGCGCCGACTCCAGCTCATCACGCCACAACCCAGGCACTGTGACGGATGAATTGCACGGAAACTACACTGATTTATGGATCAAAAACAGCCTTGACTCCGCACTGGCTACCTGTCTCCGGATAAGGGAACTTGAATATACAATCGACGAGCAGCAATTATTCATGGAGAATGCCCCGCAATCTGAAAGAAAGGGTTACCTTGAGAAAATCGCTGAAGAAGAAAAACACTTGTCGCAAATTGGACCATGTCCTCAATTAACCTGTGCCAAACATCACAACACTCCCAAGGACGTTGAGATGACAGAAGCTGGTCAGTATTCCAATCATACTCCTCCTAACTCTTCTACTACTCATAGTAAACTTCCTTCTAACAATGTTTTCAAACAGGTCCCTACAAAAAAGGCCGCGAGGCCAACTTTAGAAAAACCTAAAGCTCCTATCGAAACTTCTAATCGATTCCAAAACCTTATGGAAATTACCGAAAATGGTAACTCAAATGATACCCAAATCAAAAAATCTATCCCTGACATTAATCTTAAAATCTCTGCAGATTACAATTTAACTATTCAGGAAATATCTAGAAACTTTCCCAAAACTAGCTGTAAATACAATCGCGGTTTTATTCGGATTTCTCCTCATGCCCATGAAGACAGGGAAAAAAATTATTGAATTTCTGGATAATACTGAAAATGAATACGTGCTCTCCGAAGCAACAGAAAACAGGCCGATAAAAATTGTTATCAAAAATCTCCCCCCTGATCACAGTAAAGAACTCATCACACGCGACCTAGAAAATAATAAATTCAAAGTTCTCAGAATAAACCAGCTCAGAAACTTTCGACTTAAAACCCTTCTCCCTATTTTTCTCATAGAGCTAGCAACCCACAACGTTAATGATGTCTTTAAATTTAGATAAAATTAGCAACTTTAATGTGAAAATTGAGCACTACAGGAAAAACCAACGTGCAACTATGTGTTTTAACTGCTCCGATTTCTTCCACAGCGCCAGAAATTGTAAGTGCAAACCCCGCTGCATTAAATGCAATGGGACCCACGAAACTCGAATGTGTAGCATTAAAACTAAAATAGAAAATCCATATTGTATTAATTGTAAGGAGAACGGACACCTCGCCTCTTGGAAAGGATGTTCTAAATATCCAGTTATTAGAAATAATACTCCCCCCACCTATGCGCAGAAACTAAAATCTAATATTCAAAAACCTGATAGTACCCCTGCCCCTTCCAGCAATAAACCCAACCCGCAGAACGATAATAAAACATATGAAGAATTCGAGAACATGAACGCCCTGAGAATAATCAACGAAGCTTTTAATAAGTTTCCCAATCTAATTGAAATTAGTGAAAAAATCAAGCTCGCTAAAACTGATATGGAAATTGTCAGCTTACTTCTTAAAATCTTTAGAAACTAACTCCGCCCTGTCCTAGTACACCACCTCACCCTCTACAACACTCCTCTCCTCTGATTGGCTTACCGTCCAGCTTCTTATACTTGCTCCTCCCATGCCTTAGTCTGTCACGGCCACAGCTTCCATCAGTCGAGCATTCGACCTCATGAGAGCAACATCTGCAGTTATCACGGCAATGTACTGACCGCCATGCTTTCCATCTCATCAGGAGTGGAGGTAGCCCCCCTGCGGGGGGCGGGTACTCCGTGGAAATGTGTTGTAGTCGTAACATTCGCAGTTAAATCTCAGTGTATGTTCAGTGTTGAGCGTTGCCCCTTTTACTCTTGCTCAATTTACCGAATATCTCCTGTTTTTAAATATGATGCCGTTGTAACCTGTTACCTTTTAATAAACTGTTTGTTCTTTTATCTGCAAGGTCTCGAAATGAAACTAAATCCTACAAAGTCCTTAGCCCTTGAAAAATGCACTGAAATGGATTCCATGTTTATTTTTGATTCCCTCCGAGTTTATCTTTGTTTTTTTTTGGGGGGGGGGGGGGCGTTCTTTGAATGATATTGATTTCTATTGTTCTTTGTATATTGCTTGCAGCTGCAATTGAGCGCGACTTAAACATTGTTTAAATTTTATTGTTTTAAAAAAATTGTTTAAAGTTTAAGTCAAATTTATTCAAATTTTTCTACTTGATTGTTTTTAAGCTTTACACAGTTATACCGATCCAAAGTGTTACAATTATAAGGGCAGATAGACGCATCAACTGTCCTGCCCTCAAGGACTACAAAAATAGGGCCACACTCTAAACATTTCCGGGAACCCCATACGGTCAAGTTACATCACTGATCCAAGAAATGTTTAAGAAAGAAGAGAATATGAAACCGGAAAAAGACTTAAAAAAGGAAGGGAGGGGAAGAGAGAGGACTCGGGATATACTTTAAACTAAACGATTAAATACAGAACACTATGAAGGAACGAATACATAAAAACTTTCAGATCTGTTTATAATATACTAAGTAATTTTTTTTTTCTGACCGGGTAAATGATTAACCCTCTGACTGCGTATCTCGCGATTTTCGAGGGTTGGAAGAAAGTCTTTTTTCTACTGCATCCCGAGATTTTCACAGGCTAATGTGTTTACTTAGTACTTTTACAGCCTTGCATCATATTATACTAATAAAGCTTTTCATATAAATAACAACTCGCTTGGCTCAACGGTATTTGAAAACGTTGTTTCTAAATAGTACTTTAAAATAAATTACACAGTCAGAAGGTTATTATATTTATATCCTGATTTTTCTCCTTCAGTGAGAATAACACCCATCAAACGATAAGAAAATATATTCGCTGAAATTAAATTCTTTTATAATAATACTAGCTGATGCCCGCGACTTCGTCCGCATAGCAACGCATTATTGGTACCTTGTTGCTCGGAGTAAAATATTTTTATGACTTTATAGGTTTAATGTAAAAAAATAATTTTAAAAAACGCTGTAAACGATAACAATAAAAACGTTGATAGAAATTGTGTTTGAAAATAATTAAACGACGCATGGAAATGAAGTTGGTATCATTGAAAACCTAATTCTTTTTAACTTTAAGATTATGTTAAAATAGGTTTTTGTGCGATCATACGCTCCGAAGTTATTGCTAATTCAAATTTCGAAAAATACTTTCTTAGTGAGCTACCCAAGAAACAACCACCTGCCAAATTTCAAGTGGTTTGGGAGATTGGCTGATGAATCAGAGAGTCACTTTCTCTTTTAATTAAACAGATAAGTTTAATAAATATAATTACTATTTAACTATAAATAAATATTCTATACGTTTCATTTTTGTATTTAAATAATTAACGATTTTATTTATAAATTCCCTTTTTTTATTTACAATTGTCCCTACACCATATTTGTGCCGAAAACTTAAAATTAAAACGGAGGCACTGAAAACAATTATAATAATATTACACCATTATGTATTGGCTTTATGTGAGGATTAGAAAGGCGTTGAGAAAATTGTGTAAATTATGAACGATAAATTAAAAGTTGCATTTTTAGGATAAGACATTTTGAAAATAGCCAGTAGGGCATGAGATGACAATTTTTTTTCGTACGATGATACTAAAATAGTTAAAATTATCCCATCTCTTCTACGCAATTAAATAAACTTGGGATGGGAAAGATTCCTGATGTATCTTTACTATAAAGGTTGTTAACTTTTGCTTTATGATCAGTAAATTACGTTTACCAACTAATGTTCACATATTACTTATTCAGGATAAGTTAGCTCGGTAGGGTCTTGTTAAATCCTCGAACACTAAGTATCATATTCTTGTTATAATACACTATTTTTAATTCTGAATTTAATTTAAAATTCCAAACTATAATAAAATTATTTAAATGTTTTGCTTTTTAATTAGTTAAATTCTTTAAGGAAGTTTGACGAACATGCGTATTTTCACTTTCTTGCGGTTTCTGAAAATAGCTTTAATTGTATGGTTTTCAATAAATACAGTGTTTACCGAAGTCTTAAGAAAAAGTTATTATATTACATGATGTTTCAGAGACACGTATATCTATGTGGACGCATACAGAATAATTGAAAAAGGATTATATAAGATTTAAAATCTGTCTTGTTATAAGTCAGTTGAAGGTATCCGAGACGCTCTCATTCTACTGCTTAGGTAGAAGTCAATGTCCCTTTCACTTACAACTGCAATAAAAATGTCACTGGGCCATGAAACAACGAAAGCAGCACTTAAATATTTTTTAAATAATAAAAGAATGTCCCAGATAGTACTAAAATTTTCTTGATACTATTTCTATATCTTAGAGGGCTAACAGGGCACCTACTACTATATATTTGTACACTAATTTGTACACTTAAACAAGTGCCAAAACGTTTCATATACCAATTTAAAGTCCATTGAACGTTTTGATATATTTAGTTATAGCCAGCAGAAACGTTTAAACTCTAAATCTATTTGTAATATTGAAAAAACGGTGCCCACTTATTCCACCTCACTATTATTTGCGAATGCGGGTGTATGTGTGTGTGTGTGTCGGGGGGGGGGGGGGTCGGGAAGCACTTACACTCAGCGGTCTTGAATCTTCCACTATTAGCTCCAATTGAAAGGTTGGAGACATAAAAATTTCACTGAGCCCAATGTAAGAATTTTTTTACCAGAATAATGATTTACACTTTTAACTTGTATGAATAATGCGACAATTTTGCGCGCGCCATGAATACCAGACTCTTTCACCAGGACTCAGTGGCCTCTCAAGTCCACACACAATATTTGATAAATCGACTAATGTTCGTTTTAAAGCAAACACTGGAAGGTGGGGAGATTAAATGTTAATATTAACTTGGAATGATTATTCTTTCCATGAGTAGAAACAGAATTCGATTGGCTAAAGCAAAGAAAAATAGAAATTGCTACTTTCGAAAAATACGAAAGTTGCAAGCAATTGAAGAGCTGAGTGGATGAACATGTTAAGCGACAAATTTGAAAAAATTGAGGTAGTTGGGCAAAAGAGCACGTTGAAGACTAATTTAAATATAGGAAGTTCATTAAATCTGCAAAGTAAAAAAAAATAAAGAAGTTTTCAGTGGATGAACATGTTAAGTGCACGGAATCTTGCTTTTTCCTCATGGAAGAACATGTTCAGGGCACTTAACATCTTCTTCCATGAGAAATTTGTTAAACTTGAGTAAAATAACATCTACTTCTATTGAAACAGAATCGTTTTCTGCGCGGGAAATAGTATTAATGCAGACGAAAATATTCAGAAGACAAATCAAAAATAGAAATCGTTTGCTTTTAAAAGAAGTTTTTGCAATAATTCTTTACAATTTTTCTATGTGGACTTCATTGCGGGTTATACATCAAGCTGAACTGCATTGCGTAACGAAGGAAAGAGCAATTAACGGTAAGTAAAAGAACTTTTTGAAACTCGTGGATTTTTTTTTTCAATAATGTTTTATTTCAGTTAACGAAATTTATTCTTATGAATTTGTACCAGGAGACTAACTATTTTTTTTACTTTAAAAATTTTCCATTGATCACTAATTTAGTTTGTTTAGCTATTTGCGTTTTTTTTTTTTTTTTTTTTTTTTTTTTTTTTTTTTTTTTAACATTTTTATTTAACTTGAATTGTTTCATGTATGTTAATAACAATATTAAAAACGATGTTTATTTGATTAAAACCTTAAATATCACATTCATTTCGATGCTCCCAAGACAGTGATAAGACTGCTTTGAAGAAAGATTCACGGGTACCACTAAACTCTTCTGTACAAAATCTATTGAATAGGGAAATTCGAGGAAAGAGAAATATTTTATGAAAATAAATCAAGTTGAGATAATATCATAAAATATATACATGTAATAATCTCACTTAATTTTACTTTAAATTCTAATATTATATATTTTAAAATCTTAGTACAATATTAATGTATTCCGAAATCACTTTTCTTAAACTTCAGTTTCGTTTTTTTCTCTCGCGTTGGAGGTATATTAAATCTAACGTTTTGGCATATTTATTACTAAAAGAATATGTTAATCGCTTTCACGCGCGCACAGAAAATCATGATGTCGTCTTCTTGGCGTCAGAATTTTCCCTAAAACACTTACGTAATTTTCTAAAAATAGCTATTATTCCCTTCACTTTCATCACGTCTATATGTTAATCCCCTATCTGAGAGAACGCAGGGATTTTCTGCTGTCTTTCGACTTGAAACTTTCATACGAGATGTACATATATTCCGCCACTCTCCCATAATAAATAAAAGATAGTTAATAACTCGGCCTGTTCCTTACTTAACGACTACAACAACGAAATCATTTTATACATTTATTTTTAAAAACTACACTCTTATTATTGAGCTGAAAAGCAGATTTCCTTATTTTAATTATTTTCTACATTTTAATCTTTTATTTAGAATTTATTGTTTTAGGTATTATGAAATATTATAATAATTTTTCTCAAATTATGGAACAAAAATTTACTTATGTTAAGCAATCAATTGATAACCGAGTTCTGAAAATATTAAAATAGTTTATTGTCATCAAGAACACAATTACAAAATTTCAAATTGCACTAGTAAATGAATGAAAAATGAATTTTAGAATTCTATTTTCACAAAAAGAAAAAAGCCATGTTAAATGAAATTGTAAAAATATGATGATAATGTTTATGACAACCAAAGAATTAATACTTCAAAAAATTAATACTCTTAATTTTGTTGTTTCCCAAACTTATATATTATTTTGCGATCTTCTTGTGTGTTTGTGTGCTATTTCAACATCCAATTTGCTTTATTTTTGTTGTTCAACTTGTGTTGAAAATATATAGAGCTTTATAGTAATACAATTTTGCCAATTCATTATTATTTGTATGTATTTAATCTACCACTATTATGTTGTGCAGAAAGTAAAATGCACTTAACATGTTCTCCCATGACTAAGCAAACGAAGTTTTTGGACGCGTGCATGGAAGAACATGTTAAGTGCAGAAGATTATTAATTTTCCCTATAATTAAAAAAGCTGTAACCATGTCAATAAACATAAAATATTTTGAATGCTTTCTCGTCACAAAAGTGTAGGAACAGCAAAAATTGAGTGAAAAAATAAAAAAAATGTAACCTTTAAACTTTAAACCTCGTTTTCTGAAATTCGCTTAATCGTCACTTAACATGTTCTTCCACTCAGCTCTTCATTTATGAAATGATGTTTCCTTAAAGTGAAGTTTTGTGAAGAAACATTCCGTCGCTTTAAATGAGATGCTATTATTGGGTACAAAAACCCAAACTGAAAAAATTTTAAGCGACAAAATTTTTATATTTCTTAACCTAACTAGAAACAGCGTATGTCATAGATGGAACAACTAATTCCGTCTCAAAAATATTTAATCAAATTAACAGCATTTTACAAGGTACCAGGAAAAACGAAACTTGTTAAATGGTTTGAAACATTAATAACAAAACAGTAGTAGTGCAGAACAGACGTCGACGCTTAAAACTATGAAATGACACCAGGATATTAAGCAAGATATAAAAGAAAAAAATAATTTCCTTGAAAAGAAATATAATAGGCTGATTAGTGAGCATCGACTTTAAAAGCAAAGGGTGCAGCACTATTCTATATTTTACAGTTAGAAGAATTGACTAACGACAAAGGCAAGGAAAAGCGTTTAAAAATAATTGCTGAATGTTGCGTCTTGGATGCATTAAATAATGAGCTTCATTTGATTCATACATGTTTACTGGGACAATCATTACATACACACGGCACAAAACATTATATTTACACAGATCGTTATACTCAGGCAAGCATCATCGTTATACCTGTCCGGACACACACAATCATAAACAAACTCTCGAACACCATTTGGGTTCGGTTACAGTTAACTTATGTCGCACAGGTCTTAAACGCCACATCTCCCCTTTTCTTAAATATCAAGTCTCTTTGGGGGACGTCTGATTCTTTCGGAAAGTCCAGGATCTTGTCTCGGGCTTGTTGGAACTGGTGGGACTCCTCATCGAAGAACTATTCGGCTGAACATCTGAGGGTGATGAGTCCTGAGGCGGAAGATCAATTGATGGCACTGCTGATGTGGAAGAAGAACTCTGTTCTTCTTGTTAGACTCGTGAAGAAAGATTCTCAAATGTCTCAGCATGCTGAAATTTGAGTTGTTTTCTCGAACATCAGTAGCTGAAAATCTGCGATTTAAGTTCGGAACAAAATCATTGTTTTGCACTTGATCATCCACTGGACGAATCTGGTCCACATGTCGTCTAACTAAGGTTCCTTGAACCTCGACAGTATAATGGAGAGCACCATCTCTATTCACAATTTTACCAAATTCCATTTTGTGTTAGCTGATCTGTAAACTCTCACAGCTACCTTATCTCCGATATTAAATTTCCTGCCTCGGAAATCGAAAACGCCTTTATGTATTCTATCTTGTGCTCTCCATTTTAATTCAGGTAAGAGTAAATCTATCCTCGTACAAATTTCTATATTTCAGAATAACGTAGCTGGACTATGAGTTGTAGTAGCATTTGGAGCTTTCCTGTACTGCAACAAGAATGTACTTAATTTCTGTTGTATGCTATCTTCATATTTTTGCATAGCCTTAACGATTGTTTTAAAGTGGCAACATAGCGTTCTGCCTGACCATTACTCGAAGGTTTGAATGGTGCATTAGTTTTATGCTTTATACCGTTGTTCTGCATAAACCTTTAGAATTCATAGGATATAAACTGGGATCCATTGTCACTGGCAAGTACCCGTGCAAATCTTGCGAAACTGTCTTTAAGGCACTCAATGGTTTCCTTAGTTGTAGTTACCTTCCTGGGATATACCTCTAACCATTTGGAGCGAGCATCAACGAATAGCAAAAACATATGTTCGAAAATTGGATTAGAAAATGCGTTCCCAAGGCATAAAGGATATTCCCAGTAATGAACTTTAGCTTTTGCAGGATCAGTTTTGTGTTTGGCGCAATCGACAAAATTAATAGCGGCTTCTTCAATGTTTTTTATCTATATCCTTCCAATAGACAAATGATCTAGCTAAACCTTTCATTTTTACCATACCCAAGCGTCCAGTATGCAGTTCATCTAGAACATTTTTCCAGTACGCCTTTGTAATGCAAACTCTTTGACCATATAAAATACACCCTTCCTCTATGATGTACTGGGCTTTCCTCCCTTGTCAATTCCTTAAGGCTCGTAAAGCCGGCTATTTACTTGAAGTATAGCCATGCCATTTGCCCAAAGCCCGTTTTTTTCCCTCACAGATTTTAATCGAAACATACAGGCACGCCACTCACTTGTATTTAAAAGGACGCCAACTCTGAACGAAGGTATACTCAAAGACAGGCCAAGAAGCTAACAAAGATTACGGTATGCTTCCGGCGCTGAACCGATGAATGGCGTAGTTGGTGTTTCTACGCGTTTTGGGGTTACTTTTTATTAGAATTCGCCAACAACCAGAAGTAGATTTTCTTTGTTTTGTGTACGCCAACGTTTCGTTCTCAAATAAAAAAAGATAAATTTGTGGGGTTTTTTTTTTTTTTTTTTTACTAATACATTGCTTTTTAAGTACATAATTTGTGCATTATTTATTAAAGGAAACCTGAGAAATATCAATAGTAGACACTTGACACTATATTTAAAATTGTATACAGCAGAAGATTCTTTGCAAAAAAAAAAAAAAGAATTGATTACACCAACCATGCTTTCATGTTGTTATCTTGAAATAAAACATGCATAAATTTTTTAATAATTAAAAGGAAATTTAATAAAAAAAAATAAAATATTTGCAATGAATAATGCTCGAATAATAATCGAAGAACACTACAATACTTTCTATAACTTAATAAAAATTACAATGAAATAACTAGCCAAAAAATGTCTTCAAAGACGCGTCAAAGCTACAAGTACAAGTGGAATGACTACAAAAATAGGAAAATTTTCGAGCCTCTCAAGTCAGAAAGCAATGTTTAAACGTTTTTATTTTTTTTTTTAAAGAGGGAAATTAAGAAAAAAAACAGTTGTAATGATTTTAAATAATGTTGCAAATACTGAAAAAAGATAAGATCAATAAATAATTTCAAAAGCAGCGATATTTTAGAAGTTGCTACCATATAAAAATGATAAAAAGAAATTAATTAAGAGCAATAAATTCTGTTACGTTTTCTGAGTAACCATAATCACGCGAGCACCGAGAGAGATTACTCGCCAAAATGTGAACTCCGAAGAGACAGAAAAAAAAGCCTTTTCCCCCAATGCTCAAGGTCGTTTTGGAACTGACGTAATTTCAGACGTAAGGCGGGAAAAAAAGATTTATGAAATTAAATAACATACGTTCTGAAAATAGATTTTTATTGCAGAGAATATTGGTTTTTGTTATTATTTAAAGCAAAATTCTGTTCAAATATGTCAACTGCTTTTAAAATACATTAGGATAATTGCAGGACTATTTCACTCGGAGGAAGAATACCATCCATAGCTTCCACTCTATAACATCTTGAATTATAGGTGGAGCGATCTTCTCTCTCTCTCAACAGCTGCTTGTTCATCGCTCTTAGATTTTCCCCAGTCAGCAGATTTTAATTTATGCTACACTCAAGGCGAGGCTTCAATCTACGCAAGGTATTGTTCTTTTCGCTAGCCTCTTTCAGGGTCCCTCTGATTTTTCGTTCCGATTTCAGTCCAGACGGAATTCGAACCACCACAAGCCATTTGGCCGATTTCCATAGATTTTGATGGCTTTTTCCTTCTCGCTTTCCAAAATATCCAGTTGATCTGTGAAGTGAATGGCCGGCTTAAGAGTGGGCCCAGTTCTTCATCTTTTCCCGTCTTAACTCCCTTGAAGTGACAGGAAATGTTTCAATTTGTGTCATTTGAAAATATTGTGATACCGTCTTTTACCTCCAGTTCTTCTGAGGGTTTTGGCAATCGGGAAAGAAAGTGCATTTCCATGATCAGTTGTTTTAGGAAATACAATATCAAACTGAAACGATTGTAAAATTAATGCATAATGTGATAGTCTAGTAGCTGTTAGAACTGGTAATCCTCGTTTTGAACCAAAAATTGCCACTTGAGGTTTATGATCAGTTACCAGAGTGAATCGTCGCCCTTTTAAATATAAGTGACACCTTTTTTACAGCCTACACTATCGTCAGAGCTTCTTTATTTGGGAGTATTTTTGTTCAGTTTTTGATAAAGTTTTGGAAGCGAAAGCTATTGGTCGTTCAGATTCATCAGGATATATGCGAGACAGAACGCAACGAGCTCCAACTAGTCACTTACTAACGTTAAAGGAAATTACGGGTGGATCGTAATGTACAAAAACTTGTTAGGTATTGGAGCCTTTACTACTGTTGAAATGTTTTTATCAGACTTATGTAACCCATTTGCATCTATTTTATGCTCCAAAAAATTTATTTCATTTTGGAAAAACTGACACTTACTTAAAATTAAGTTTTAGTCCACGTTTACATTTTTTTTAAAAAAAAATTCTTCTAACGCTTTAAAATGCGACATTTCGTCACTTCCGGCTATTCTCGCATCGTCTATAAACACTAACTCTTTGCATACCCTGAAATAATCCATCTATGTAACGCTGCCAAATTACAGGTGCCCCGTTGAATCCATACATATGTCTCTTCCAAACGTATAATCCCTTATGTGTATTTATTGTCAGAAGTTTCCGACTTTCCAGATGGACTTTCATTTGCAAACATGCATGTTTAAAATCTAATTTTGAGAATTGTTTCCCCCTATTTAAACTAGTAAATATTTCCTCCAAACTTGGCAAGGGGTGTTGTGGCACGATTAAATTTGGATTTAATGTTACCGAGTAGTCTGCACATAATCGTAGGCTGCCATCTGGTTTCACTCCAGGAACAACCGGCGTTGCCCATTCCGAATGTTCAACCGTTTCTATAATCCCCTATTTTTCAGGTCTTTCAATTTCGTTTTCGACTCTACCTTTTAAGGCAAAGGGTACTGTTCTAACCAGAGCCGGCCCGAACAAAAGCGGGGCCCGGTGCAAAGTTGACTTGCGGGGCCTAGAAAAAATTTCGCCCAACAAAATAATTTATAGCTTTTTGGTATTTATTACATTTCACAATTTGCTTAAGTAGACTAAAAAAAAAAATACATGAGAATAATAAATGATTAAATCTTTATAAAGTTAATATTTTAATCACACAAAAAATCGTTAATAAATCAAACAACACAAATGATTGCTTTATATATAAAATTTGGTATTCAACTTACTAAAAAAAATTACAATATATGATTTTTGTTTCATTTTGTTATAAGTTTATAGCAAATACGTTGATAATATCATTATGATTTACATGTTTGGTTAATGCGGATTCGATAGATAAAATAACTAAGCAAATCAATCGTTCGCCTCTAATGCTAGATCTCAAGTAATTTTTTATTATTTTTATTCTTGAGGAAGATTTTTCTGCAGACGCGAGCGTTATTACTAAGGTCAATATAATTTTAGAACAGAAGTAAAATTTGGATACAATTTAAAAGAATTATTTTTAAATATGTAAATATTTGCAATATTGTGACCTGGAAGGTAAAACTTGACGCCAAATTTTGATTTCGTTAAATAAATGAATGCAATTCATTTTCGTTTCGCACCTTTCGAAACCCCAGCGCGCTGGCTCTGAATTCAAGAATTCCTTTCTAAATAAAAGATAAAATTCCTCCCATTCTTTTTTTGCAAACTCGTGTTGTAAAAATGTGTCCTGTCTTCCTGATTTTATGAGGATATATTAAAAACTGTTCAGTTTGAAAATTTTCAGTGCTAAAATTAAAATTATAGAATGCGAAAATAGTTTCAATTAGAGTTTCAAAACATGAAAGCTGAAGAAACTTAAAACTTTTAACTTTCGAGTCAATTGAAAGAGAAAATAACCCCCCTTCTTTTTTTCAATTTTTCTGTCGATTTATGATGTCAGCACATGCATTCAATATTGAAATAAAATTTTATACTGTACGAATGGGATTTTATTGCATTTTGGATTATCAAGTTGAATTCCTAAAAGTTCAACTCATTATTTCTTCATATTTAAAAAGAATTTGAACCCATTATTTCTTCAGTAAAAAAAAGTTGAACTCATTATTTCTTCATACACAAAAAAATAAAACTGAAAAAATATCACAAACTTATTTACAATTATACACAACCTACTGATACAGACAGAACAAATATGAAATTCAAGGCTTTTCTTTACAGTACTTCCTAATATAGTTATGGGGTATCAATGCTTTCTTAAAATGTAAATTCCATGTAATAAAAAAAGGGGGATAATAGAGGGAAAAACAAATTAAATTTAACTATTTGCTTTAAAATATCTATTTCTTATTTCCTGCTAACCTCACCTTATACTTCTTTAACTTTTTGAAGACAAATTTTAATTTTAATGCATTCATTGATTATAAAGGATTTATTTTGCAGAAAAAATTAATTCTGTGAATTATTTTGTTGAACTACGAATGAAAACGAATTTCATTATAAAAAAGTCGTTAATTTAAACTAATTTTTAAGATATTCTCATTAATTTTCAATAGTAATGTAATTTTTAAAAAATATAAGAAACATTCGAATATCCATTGAAAAAATTTATGCAATAAAACAACAAGAGCAAGTCTAATAGAAATAAAAAGAAACTTAAAAGCCATGGCCCCTCAAAGAGTAAAAAAAAATAAATTCCATGTAATCAAACAGGAAAAAACTAATTAAATTTAACTATTTGCTTTAAAATATCTTTTTTTTTGGGGGGGGGGGGGGCTGCTAACCTTACCTTCTACTTCTTTTAAAAACAAAAAAGATATCGAATTCTGAATCTACTGTGCTTCATGATATACAATTTTAATAGATATAATATAGATTAATAACTCACATCAAAATGATCTCCACAAACATGACGAATGCTGCTTGCTGATAATTCCGGATTAAGCTTCGGATCTCTCTTCATCGCTTTACACCACTTTTTGCGAATAACATAATTCTTTGCACATTTTTAAATAATTTATCGGGTGCCGTTAGAGTAGTATTACTACATTTAGGGACAATACAATGCTTGTATCTTGCAAACATTATTTTATCTGATGCGCGATAATCAGAAAATATAGGGGAAAAAAAAAATAGAGAATCTCTATAGAGAGCGAAAGGGAGGGAAACGTGCGTCTCCCCTGTCAGGAAACTATGACGTCAGACCCGCGCCAAAATGGATCGTTTTTCCCGCGTTTTCTGAGAGGCGAACTTTGATTGCAAATTTAAAAGAAACTGTTTAGAATTTTTTTTAAAAATGTTATTGTTCGTTTCGAAGCACTTTAAATCGATTTAAAGAATTTTAAAAAAAATGCCGAAGTTCCCCATTTTGGGTCAAAAGTGGCATCATCATCAATGATAAAGAGAAGGAAGGAATTACATTGCACGTTTACTACTGTCTGCAGCCATTTTTTCTGAAGTCACGATTTTATTGCTAGTAAGTACGTTCTAATATAAGTTTTATAAAAATTTAAATTTTGGTGTTAAAATTCCCAGTTCTTCAAGTAATAGAATGAATTCTTATTTTCAATATATTAGAAAACAATAATTTTAAATTATTGCCGATTCTTTTTCTGTCCCCCACCCTACTATGTTCTCTTCATTAACAAATGCTATTTATTATTTCTAGTATAAAACAGAAGATTTTCTTTTTTTTAAAAAAAATTGCCAATAGATAATAAAAGTTTTTATTCAACACTATGCAGTCTGTTTTTACAGACGTAGTGAAATGTTTTAAATGAAATGAATTCTTTTTAGAGATATATTTAGAAAAAGAAATTATTGAAAAATAAAATGATATGCGGGCAAAAACAATCTAAAGAACACAATTAAACTATTCAAGAATTAAACAAAACATTTGTAAATGTAAAAACCTTTTTGAGTCCTACTTTTTTTTATAACTCTTAAAACATCACATGGTATCATAAGAAATGTTACTTTTAGTATAAAAATAAGCTTAGCTGAATGAGAATGCTTTTTTTCTTAATAGGAAATATCAGATATTCGAAACTACAAAAAAAGCAATAAAATTTATTCATCTGAGATGTTTTAAAAATGTTGTCCTTTATATATAAATTTTAAAATGAGGAAAATATTTCCTTATTAATGTGATCACATTATTTGTTTATATGGAATTAATGTAAGGAGTAAAAGTTCTTTATGTTTTAAGAAAAGATAAACTATTATCAGTGGGTGTTATCAACTATTTTGGTAATTTTTCTAGATAAAATTTCTGATACTTCTTAATAAAACT
>BGPR01009838.1:14176-55513 GCA_013235015.1 Araneus ventricosus | reverse complement strand
TTAATGAAGGATATGAACATTATCACCATAAATTAGTTGATAAGACTGGATACTTTTGATTTTGAGATCAAATATTTGGAAAATTATTTTCTGCAGCTTCAACGTATTTCTTAGATATCAAATTACAGCCTCAAGGTTCTCGTACCTTCAAGAGAGTTCAGTTGTCAGAAATACAAAATCGAAAAGAAAAATATCTCAAGATTTCTTATCGGAATTAATTTTTTTTACGTAAATCATAAAAATAATAGCATAAAAAGAATCAAGTATCTATTATGAATATCTTAAGATAAAGCAAAAATAGAAGACAAGAAAAAATCTAAGAACTGAGAGCTGAAAAGACAGTTTGAGCGACAGGGCAGAAAGTCTCTACAAATGACATGTGCTCCTTTCCCTGATTCTGAATTATCTTCTGTCTTCTTCTTACAGACTTCTCATACATTATACAATAGGTTCAAGTGTTAGAAGCAATATGAAAACTCCACTCTTGAAGCTTACAGCTAATCTAAAAAAGCACAAGAACAGACTATGGAAATAAGACTTTTGAGGATTTTTTATAGTATATTTTCAATCTAAAATCTTCGAGAAAATTATCGTAGAAGCATGCATATTTATAATTTGGTACAGCCTATTCAATCTTTCACCAAATCTTCCTCAAAGCAGCATCTAAAACAATCCAAATAACTTAATCTATAGTCATCCCAGTTTTCAACTGATATTAAATATACAATAAAAGGTCGAAAATAAATTGTAGGCCACAATCATCTGATATAATTAAAGTCTTATCAATAGATTATGACTAAATAGCGAGCTCAAACTCAACACGAAGAATTGAAGATTAAAATCGCCAATATTTGCTGTGTGATACTTCAACAAGCAAAATGCGAAAACGTTTCGTAAGCTTTCCCAAACAAATCTTAGAACATATTCACTGCCTATCACATACAAGTATTAATTCAACTTTAAAATAAATGACTTCAAAATTCATTTCGCTTCGAATTAAATAAGATATGCTGTTCTGGACTCGAACCTTCATTACTTGCCAAAATTCTAAAATCAATCATCCCTCCAAAACAAAACTGGGAGGGTTTGAAGTACCTTCAGGAAGGTTTTGTGTATTACATATCGATCTAATTGGTTTTCTTCCTCCATCCAGATGAAATATTTAATGTCTAAGTTGCGTCGACAGATTTTCAAGCTGGATGGAAGCAATTTCATTGAATAGTATTTCAGTAAACACTATGGCAAGAGTATTTTATAGCAACTGGATAGCAAGATTTGGAACGCCACACAGACTAATTACCGACCGTGTAACTCAGTTTAGAAGTGAAAATTACAAACTTTATCCAAAATATCTGGTATTAAGCTGCAACATACGACAGCCCTTCACTCTGAATGTAACCGCAAAGCTGAGTGCCTTATCAGAAAATTAAAAACATTATTAAGAGCTCAGAATTTGTTGTGGACTAATACGCCACCAACAGTACTTGGCTTTTTTTCGCATTCTCTCAGTAGACTAGTAATTAAGTTGACATTTAAATTTTTTCTCCCTTGTGTTTTCTGGGGTGCTGATTACGAATCTGTGGTTTGCCACCAAAACGTTTTGTTGGAATTTTAGTTATCTGCAAAAAACATGAAAAAATTTTTCCCTGATTTTGTTTACAACTCAGAAACTATAAATCTTTAGTATATCATCATTATATGCCAAAATTATCAGCACAAAATTTCCTACAACTTAATACGCAGCACTGCGTGTTTCTGAGCTGACGAGCCGCCCCTGATCTAGAGCTATTAAATTTTGCACGTAGTTGGACTTCTCCGTAAGTAAGTGCTCGCTAAAAAAGAGTTAATCAAAATTTAAATTAATTAAAAAAATCAAAATTTCAACGTTTTCCAACAATATTTTTGGAGCGTATTATCACAAAAGAGGCATTTTTACGCCGCTTAAAAATTCGAAGAAAAAAATCCTCAATGAAACCAATTTTATTCTCGTACATTTTCCCCTATAATTATGATATTTTTCAAAAAAATAATTTATAGCAACGCTTTTAATTGTTGTAGTAAAATTCTAACTAATATCATTATTTCTCATATCTTTCTGTCAAATATGTTAATCACTGTTAATGTTATTGATGAAAAATCTTTGTTGGTAGCGTTAAATAAAAGTTTAAAAAGTGCAATAACTTAGTGCATTAACTTAAATAAAAAGCTAATGTTCAAAGCAGAATTTCCATTTTCGTTTTTATTATCAAGACAATGTTTTTCGTCTGACATTCTTTCTGTAAATTGGGCGAAGCAAAAACTTTTACTCAGAGTATTCAACGGCTGATACAATTAAGCCTAAAGCATTATCATGCTACGATGTCCCAGAGAAAATGTAACGCATTCACTCATAATTCAAATTCGACAGAATTTCGTCACATTTTGCAGATATTCATGAAATTTTTTAACACTGGAAGTTCAAAATAAAGGGCACAGGCAATACCAGTACGTCCTTAGCCCTATGGAAAACATTCGTGCAACTGCGTAACACAACGGATATCCTCATAAATTATTTTTCGAAGTTGTCTTAATGAGTAACACTAGTCTTAATTAGGTTTCGATTATCCTCTAAGATGAAATGTAATATTACAGATACAGATTACGTTCCTAACAGACTCGTTTATCATACTGCATTAAAGAGGTAGAAAGCAGGTAAAAACTTTAGCATGAAAGCAGCGCCCTCTATTTATATGGCGAGAAATTCACGAACTATCTTTAGTAAACAACCCTACAATTTCCTGCATTTCTTTCTAATTTGTTTTAATAAGAATTGCAACGTTAACTTTTTTCTTTTCTTGTATTATATTTTTCTTGTGGATTCTTATTTTCTGTCATCATTACAAACATAAAAATGAGTTTCATACACTCATTTTTTTACTCACCAATGAAAGCACACAAACAAGCCCGTAACGATCAAATATATAAAATATTGCAAGATAAGCCTAATATTATATATTTGGCTACATCTTATTTCTAATTATGAACAAACTTAAAGAGCAACAATTTGGCACATATATATGAAAACATAATTTTCATTCCTTAACTTATAATAGGGGAAGAAAATCACATGATGATTAATTTTTAGAAACAATGTTAACGGTTTAAATGTCATTGCAACAGCGAAAAGTATTGTTGCAAATACTAATTGAAAATATTTATAAAAAATTGTAAACATTAGAAAAAACTGGAAGAAAACAAAATTGCTGTCATTGAATTTTTTTTTAATTTCACGGTGACGTAAAAATTATTTCGTGTAATAATAATTTCGAAATTTATTGCCAAAAACGTTAAAATCTTGTTAATTTCTATTTAACTAAAATTCTAATTCAAATTTTAAAAAAAAACGCTCCAAGGTGCACATTTCGACCGTCCACAGTATATTTTGTGAAATTTGGTAACTCAATTCAAACGGTCTGACTCGTAGAGCTCCAACACACAATTATGCTCATTCTCTTGTATTAGTAGTAGAGATATGAGTGTGATCGTAAGTGAAATTGTTCATAGTCGGCCGAAATTGACCAAAAATCAAATTTCTAGACAATGGCGGCTCGTGTTATGTAATCTTGGGTTTGCTGTAACTTTATATCCTTCAATGTGCAGTGATGCATATTGGTACCACTTACATATTTGGTCTTTTTTCATTAACCTTGAGTAGTTTCATATTCAATGAATAAACTTATAACATTTGGTTTCTTCGAGTGAATAAGTGTTTTAACAAATTCATTTTAATGAAAAATTAAAATTCAAAATTTGTTACTCATTTCCTTTGACTATATTCCTTACTACATTTATAAATATTCACTAGTTGCGGCTGCACAGTAAAATGACAGCTTAAAATAATTTTCTTATCAATTAACAAGAAAAAGTGTTATGGTATAGCTTCATATGAAAATAAGATACGCGAATATTATTTATTAGTATCATTAAAAATTATTTAAAATTAAAACCTATTCTTCTTCTTTTCTTTCCAGCGGAAAGATTTAAAACACTGACATTGATTCTTGCATGAAGATTAAAAAAGATTTAACTCTTTGAAATCAAGAAGCTACATATAACCTATCCCGATTCATATTGTGTGAGACAGAAGATATTTAATTATTTTTTAATGTTAAAAGGTATACTTCAAGTTCTGACGTAGTATTTAGTAAATTAGTATTAGTTTGCGATTAGTAGTAGTTGCATGCGAACATTTTGAAAACGTTTGTATCGCAATTAATTTCTCATCAGCATTTATAACTAAAAATTATCGACAAAATCTTTTCATTGCAAGAAATTTCATTCAAATTTAATTAATAAAATGTTTTTTATATTAATTGTTCATTTTCATTCCTTCCGTTTTCTTTATTCAAATTTTGCTAGGGCTGACATCTATTAATCTTTTCTGAAATTCGAAATGAATTCGAAACACAACTTTCAAAATATCAGATTTGTTCAACAAATCATAATATATTCAAGGTGTTTTAGAAAAGTTCGGTGAATGGTCCCATTGTTGAATAATCGCACTGGTTCGAATGATGCGCTAACACAGACGCGGTGAGAGACATGGTGTTGTAAAACATTAGCGCTATTTATAACTTTCAGGTTGGCAACATCTTTATCCTCACGCGATTGTTATGTTAAAATTGCAAATGTTTAAAATTTTGTTAGTTCTTCAGTTTTATTTTTTGTTTCCATTTAAGTTATGCTAAGTTTATTTACTTTATAAAAATAAAAATTGCTTGGAGAGCCAGGGCCTCAGGTAAAGTTTTTCATACTACAGTGGAATAAATATATTGCGGTTTATTAAAATACGAGTAGTTTCTGTGAATTCTACATTATTTCTGGCATCCGCGACAGGACATATATGTTTAAAACAAAATGTTTCAAGCTTCAAAAGGCTTTATTAAAGAAGATTTGTTATTTGTTGTCGAAGAGAAAAATGGAAAATTCTATGACTTCACTGTGTGACAAGTTGGAATGCTATATCATGGATTTGGTTTGAATGAGAAAAGTAGTATTCAAACTTTAAAAAAGAAACAATGGCATAATGGTCGCAATTAGATTTCTACAGCAGCCAATTTTTTGACGACTTCAGCAAAAGATTCTAAACAATCTCATGTTTTTTGCACAGGCATTCATTCTAGTGCAGACTGTTTCCGGCTGAAAAATTAGTTTAGGTGATAGATTTAGTACTCTAAAAGAGAAAAATTGCTGCTTTGCCTGTTTGAACGTCGGTCATTCCATTCGTGAACGCCGAATATTTTTAAAATGTCTTGTTTGTGGAACAATTTCCGTCCGCACACTGCGAAACGCGTGAGGCACTTCTTCGCTACACGCAAAGTGAAAGTTTTTGAACACCCTCCATAATCTCCAAATATGGCACCTGCAGACTTCTTCTTGTTTCCCCGCCTCAAAGGAGTCCTGAAAGGCCTACGCTTTTCCGGCATTGCGCAGATCCAACAACGTATGACAACGGTGCTTCGAGCGATAACGAAAGAAGCATTTGCTGACAGTTTCTAGCAGATGTACAACCGATGTCAAAAGTGTATTGTAGCTAATGACGATTACTTTGAATGCCAGTCAAGGTATTTTGTTTCTTTGTCTTATTTCCTTTATTTTATATGACCATTCACCGAACTTTTCAAACGCAACTTGTACAATATTTTTTTATATATTATTGAAAATAATCATCTAATTTTCCAAAATATTTAGATATTTCCCTTTCCGAATTCCATTATTTCCAAAGAGAAAAAAGTGAGTTGTCTGCCTTTTATTTATTCAAACTTGCAAATGATCAGCGTCTAATACCTCTTCTACATGATGCTTACAACGTTATCACTTGAAATAGCAGTTATATCACCTTGAACGCAGAGATTTGATATCCATCAATTATTTTTTTCGTATTTTTGCCAATATGTAAAGGATATGACATACAAATTTTTCTCCAATTTTAGCATCGTTTCCCCTGTTCTCCAATAATTAAAATGTATAATTAATGTAATAATAAATGTGCCTGTTTCCAAATAGAATACATTCATACAGCTAACAGATGGCTCTGAAATCTCCAAATCAGAAGTAAATGGTACTACTTCGTTTATTTTCTAGTACTTTCAAAAGATAACGACTTTTAAATATTTGGATTTTTCACTGCAAATTTAATATCGAGCAGAAAACTAATAGAATTGTAAAATTAGCATAAATTTTCGTGAAACCAGGGAACTCTCTCATGTTTATAGCGATCATTAACATTTAATTGTTACTGGTTCACATGACAGGGTTTGAATTTTCAAAACTTGCTTGATGAAATATGAAAAGTACATAAAAACTTTTAAAAGTGCTTTTATTAAAATGCAATAAAAACCATTTTTTTTATTTGCAAGTTTTTAAAATTTTCTTTTGTCTAAATAATAAAAGCGCGGCAAATATTAATATAAATAAAAGTCATTGTATGCATGTTCCACATCTCCTAAACCACTTGACCGATTTTAACGAAACTTATTATTTAAATCAAGAGAAAGATTACTGTCAACTTTTCAAAGAGCAAAAGTTTCTGAAACATCCAGTTAATTATTAATTGACACAAATTTTGCAATTTTACCGCATTAACTTCTGAGAAATTTATCCCCCACGAGATATATTTTTATACTATCCTAAAATTCAAAATTTCTACCTTTTCAATGATACCAACTTTGAGCCAGTTTTCCTTCAGATTTTATTCCTTTTTAAAATTTAATTTAAAAATAATTGAATAGATGCAGACCATTTTGAAATTAGCAAATTTATAGATACTTCGTTGCTAGGCAACGGTGTGACTTCGAACTACTAAACCTTTATTTTTTAACTACAAAAAATTAAAAATTAATCAATATTTTGTCATTTTTCGGCGATATCTTTCCAAAATATGTGAAGTCACAAAAAATACTTATACTCAATTTTAAAGTTTAAAAAACTAAGCTTTTTAGTGACACAAATTTCATTTGTGTTTCATTTATTTTTTCACTTTTTAAAAAATTTGTCAAGATTAATATTTACTCACAATTTGCAAAAATATGTTCATGTGTGTGTGGGAAAATCATTGGAAGCGCACAGCCTCAAGGGGCTTTAATCTTCCAATTCAAATTGCAATATAAGTGGTTAGTGGCATGATATAATTGTTTGCACCTAATTGGAGAATTTACGGACATTTATTTTAAAAAAGGACAGGAGAATAAGCTATTTAAAAAATTAGGATATGTTCTTGCATTAATTAATTGGAAAACAGTCGAGTTCGCATATTGGTATTGGTGACTTATTAATATCATCAGTTTCATACAAATGAGTATATATATATTATCATAAACAGATTGTTTATAAATGAATTTAAGGAACGAGGTCTCACCTCTGATGTGAAAGTCATGCCGTGCGGGGGGGGGAGCAAGTAGGACTTAATTTGGGGTGCTACGAATCGCAGTGATGGTACTGGCATCTAGTTTTTAATATATTATTTATTATTATTATTTATTTATTTTCTTTTATAATAAGCTTTGAAGATTGGCAGGTCGTGATCTTTTCTGGTGTTCACTTAGTCCAGTGTTACAGTGTTGGGCCGAAGCGCCTTGGCAAGAACCATAAGCTTCTCCCAGGGGGCTATTCGCGGGCAGCAGATAGTTCAGGGATATACGTTTTCGCCTGACGGGGTGGGGGCGACGCGGGCGCCGGGTAAATAGGATTATTTAAAATTTTGTTATCATTTCTAGTTGCAGCTGCAAAGGATTTGCCTGGTTTTTAATGTTAAATAACAAGAATACATACGAAGAACTGTTGCCAGAATTTATTAACAGAATTCTAGAAGAACACTTAAAGAAAAGTTTTAAAGAAGACAGTTCACAGAGTTGATTAAGAAAATTTTTTTATCAGGAACAACTATTTATTTAATTTATTTTTATGCTTTATAATTATGAAAAATTTTCTATTTTTGTACCAAAACGTTTATTAAACCTTTATTTTAAACCTTACCTATGGTGAAAATTAGCTATCGGCAAATTTTAAAATTCGTACGGTCCAATTGATATTCTCATTTCAATTAAAAAACGTTTAAGACGATAAAAGAATTTTGTGCATTACAGTATTTTATATAAAAGTATTTTTCACCTTAAAATATTAGACATGAAAGTATTTTAATCCCGAGCAACGCTGGGCATATCAGCTAGTATCTTAATATAAATAAAACTAATTATGGGTATTTATGTAGATATGTGTATCTTCTAAGCCACTGTATCTATTAGAGCCAAATTTTGCAAACTTATCATTTAAAACAAGAGGAACATTATTGTCAACTTTTCCATTTCCAAAAGTTTCAGATAATTAGAAATTTACAGAAACCGTTTTTTCCGCAGTAATTTCGGAGCAATTTGTTTCAAAAAATATATTTATGTCATCTGAAACTTTTAATTTTCACTGATACTAATTTTTAAAAAGGTGTAATTTTTCCTTCATCCCTTACTATTTTTTTAAAAATTTGATAAAAACTTGATTACATGTAGAGGATTTTGAAATTAAAACAAATTTATAGAAACTTCGTTGCTAGGAAACGGTGGGACTTTGAACTAATCTACTTTTATTTCTGTTTATTTTTGTAAATATTTAATATAAGATAATAATCAACTTCTCAAACACTGGGTTTAGTAGCTAGTTTCTTTATAAAAGTAAATTTAATTCGCATCCACTCTTCGCATATAGAATTTTTTCATACTTTTATTATTAACCAAAAGTAAAATTGAAGTAAATTTTTATGACAAGAAACAACATTGGGTACTGAAATATTAGAACCTATTTCATTATTATTGGAAGAGTGTTCAATTATTAAATATCTTCTAGCCATATGGTAAACATGTGTTCGTGATCCATTGAAAGAAAAATATAATCGTTTGTGAAAAAGTTGTGAGGGAATGTGCAAAACTACACAAGGGGCGCTTTAAATAAGCCCGTATAATATTGTTCAAGTTCCTTCTCTTTACTATTGCTGTTCCCCTCTATTGTTAAGGCGTTTGCTTTGTTACATTGCACCATTCAAACAGATAAATGCAGGGCCGGCCCGAGGGGGGTGCGAACGGTGTGACCGCACTAGGCCCCGCGCCGCTGACGGATTTTGCAAAATTAATTAATTATTTTTTTATCCTTTTTAAAAAATTCTTTCAACCAACTTTTATGTAAAAAAAGGCATAAAATATTCATAATTTTTCTAAAAAGAAATATATTGTAATTTTTTTCTGGTTTTGAAAATTTCTTTCAAAGATCTGTTAAACTAGCGAGAGTGGCCTACCAAAACTATATCGCATACGAATAGCACTTGTAAGGGGAAAAAATACACCGCGCGCCGGAAAACGTGCGGTATTCACTAAGGGGGGGAAAACACTCGCTCCAGCGTTCGCAGCTTTTTTTTTGCGTAGAATGGAGAAAAAACCGTTTCAACGCCTTTTTTAAACCGATTTAAACGAAAATTGAAGACAAATCTGCAATTATGGTTTCAAGACTACATACAAAATTTAATTTATCGAAGTAATTTTGTTAAGAAGTTATGGCGTCCAAATTTTGCGATTATACAGACCGACAGACGGTCAACCCTTTGACGGATTTGGCCCAAAATTTTATACGGACCTACATTTCTAATGAAAACACTGTCTACCAAATTTTAACCATCTAGTTATTTCAGTTTTTGTATCAAAGAGTTCACATGAACGCGGACAGACAGACAGACTTCACGCAAATGGATTTTGTCTAAAATTTGATAGAAACCTACAAATTATGTGTAAGGATCACATAAGAAATTTCCTCTCCGTAGCTCTAATAGTTTTCGAGTTATCGTGTTCACAGACAGACATAATACCAAAATTTTGTTTTTCGGACTCAGGGAGGTCTAAAACGTGGAGATTCGTTGAAATCTCGAGTTCGAATTTTTTGACGATTACAATACTTTCTCTTTTTATACTTCGTATACGAGAAAGTAAAAATAATTGATGGATCTAGTGGATAAGAATCCCTTTGCTACTTGGAGGTCCACGTGTTTCCAATTCTTGGGCAGAATAAAGGGTGAAAAGAGATAGCATTGTTCAGTCCTCAACCAGGTTCAATTTCTCCAGGCATCATATGGTCACTCTGTTTTACGTGCGGGGGGGAAGGGACAGTCCCCAAAGTGGATGTCTGTCATTTGAAGATAAATTGCAATGCAAATTTTTGTCTCCTTTTCATAGTTATTTATTACACAAACTTTTCTTTTATATTTCCAAAAAGGAAATTTTAATATTATAACAATTTATAAAACAATGTAGTTCCCGTTTGTTTTTGTATTTCAATATTTTTGCTATTTGTTATTATTGCATACATTTCAGATGAAACATTTTTTTTATTATTAACAAACGAAAATATGTGTTTTCTAATCATTTACATTGGGCATTTTTCATTATAAAATTTTACTTATTTCGAACATTTTATTGTTTTGGAAAACTACATATCAAAGTTATTTGGATAAGTTTTAAAATATAAGAAGTATTTTGAAGATTGATTGAATTTAAATATCCTAAAATCTAAACTAGGTAGGTAGTGTATAATTGTAAATAAGTTTGTGATCAGTTGATTATCTTTTTACTTTCTCGTATACAAAGAGAAAGTATTGTAATCGTCGAAAAATTCGAACTCGAGATTTTGACGAATCTCCACGTTTTAGACCTCCCTGGGTCCGAAAAACACAATTTTTGAATTATGTCCTCTCTGTGTGTTTGTCTGTGAACACGATAACTTGAAAACTATCAGAGCTACGGGGATGAAATTTGGTATGTGATCTTGACACGTAATTTGTAGGTTTCTATCAAATTTTGGACAAATTCAGTCTACGGGAAGTCTGCCTGTTTGTTTGTCTGCGGTCATGTGAACACTATAACTCCAAAACTTGAATAGCTAGATGGATAAAATTTGGTACACAGTTTTATAATCATGAATGTACGTCCATATCAAAGTTTGGATCAAATCTATCGAAAGGTTGATGGTCTGTCTGACTGTATAATCGCATACTTGTAAAAATTATATCTCATAAACCCTTTGGCTTAGATAAATAAAAATTGGTATGACGTTTGATAACATTAATTACAGATCTGTGCCCAAATTTCGTTTCAATCGGTTAAAAAAAGTCGCTCAAAATGCATATTCAATTGTTTTACTTGCGTACTGGAAGCAATCTCTGAGCATGCGCAAGCTATTCAGCGATAGCAAACGAGGTCATTTTCTCCTGTTTTGTTTTCGCTCGCGCCCGCCCTCGCCTTAGCGGAGCTTGCTAGAGTGATAGAAAATAAATATTGCTAAGTTTTAATAGATACGCATCTCTGAATATGATTCTTCACCTAAATATTTTACAATCACTATAATCTACAATGAAAAACCTTCTGATACTCATTTCATTCTGGGATACAGTAGGTTCGAATTTTTTATCCACATAGGGGGAGGGGAAATGACAAATTTTTGAGAAGTATACGAGAAAGTTTAGGGGAGACCACTCCGGTGGCTTTAGTTCTATTTATTTATTTATTTTTGTTGTATATGAAGAAATAGTTGTTTGTTAATATGAAGAAATAATGAGTTGAACTTGTTTTTAAATATGAAGAAATAATGAGTTCAACCTTTAAGAATACACTTCATAATCCAAAATACAAGAAAATCCCATTCATACAGTACAATATTTTATTTCAATACAGAATGAATGTGCTAACATCGTAAATCGACAGAAAAATTGAAAGGGAGTTATTTTCTCTTTCAATTGACTGCAAAGTTAAAAGTTATTTTTTGTTTCTTCAGCTTCCATGTTTTGAAACTCCAATTGAAACTATTTTCACATTTTATAATTTTAATTTTAGCACTGAAAGTTTTCATACTGAACAATTTTTAATATATCTTCATAAAATCAGGGAGACACTACACATTTCTACAACATGAAATTGCAAAAAATAATGGGAGGAATTTTATGTTTTATTTAGAAAGGAATGCTTGAATTCAGAGACAGCGGGAGGGGGTTTCGAAAGATGCCAGCGCACAAGGCCACACGCCTCTATCAGATTGCGCAAAACGAAAATGAATTGCATTCATTTATTTAACGAAATCAAAATTTGTCGTCAAGTTTTACCTTCCAGGTCATAATATTTCAAATATTTACAATATTTTTTTAAAAATAATTTATTTAAATTGTTTCCAAATTTTACTTCTGTTCTATAGTTATATTCACATTACCAATAACGCTCGCGTCTACAGAAAAATCTTCCTCAAGATTAAAAATAATAAAAAACTACTTGAGATCTAGCATTAGAGGCGCACAATTGTTTTGCTTAGTCATTTTATCTATCGAATCCGCATTAACCAAAAATCTAAATCATAAGGATATTAACAACGTATATGCTATAAAACTTATAACAAAATGAAAGAAAAATTATTATATATTGTAATCTTATTTTAATAAGTTGAATACAAAATTTTATATATGAAGCAATTATTTTTGTTTGATTTATTAACGATTTTTTTGTGTGATTAAAATATTAACTTTATAAAAATAATTTAATTATTTATTATTTTAATGTATTTTTATAGTCTTTAATTAACCAAATTGTGAAATGTAATAAATAGCAAAAGGCAATAAATTATTTTGTTGGGCGATATTTTTTCAAGGCCCCGCAAGTCAACTTTGCACCGGGCCCCGCTTTTGTTCGGGCGGCTCTGGATAAATGACAACAGTTGCAAGAAACATGACACATAACCTCTTCAAAAGAAAAAAAAATTCGGACATTTTAGCTCTAAGTGCGCGTTGATTAAATCAATGAAATAAATTGAATAATTTGAAATGAGTAACAAACTTCTCTTCTTAAGTCTTTTATTTTCTAATTTTGCAACAAAAGAGTAAGAAGAAAAAAATTATTACGCTTTGACTGGAAACCTAGTCCTATTTTTATGAAATTGATTGAAAAAGAAGGAATTTTTTCCTTTGAGAAAGAAAAATTTGTTCGCGTATAAATCCATGAGAAAAGAAAACTGATTTTCCCACTGAAATCAATTGAAAATTATAATAATAATCAATAGAAAATTATTTTGGTGAATTGCATCACCGAAAGTGGGATGGAAAAAAAATTCTTAAAGAGGTGTCTTCAAAGCGCCCCTGGAAGGGATAAACAAAAAAATTGCGCAACAAAAATTTGTGATTAAAAAAATTTATATGTTACGAATAAACGTTTTATTTTTTAAAAAATGTACGTAAGTATTTTGCTCACCAATCAAAATCGTTTATGACCGTTGTAAACGATTTGAAGCTTTTTTGAAATTCGGGAAAATCTATAATATTTTTCTTCATATATTATTTCATCAATTAAAATTTTATGTTTCTATTGCTGTGAATACTAAATGGACTTACGAAAATATTTTGGGTCTCGAGTAAGACCAGGTACATCAACTAGTTTTACTGAAATTCGCATCAAGTCTATAAATAAAATAAGAAACTGATATTAGAAATATTTAAACGTTAAAACAGAAAATATTAATTTTGATCAAAAACAAGTTACGCATGTACGCAGAATTTTTAGCATATTTTCTTATTTTAATGTTAAAATTAATTTAAAAATCTTATGTCGCATCTTCCTCGATTATTTCAGAAGAATTTTTTCAAACGCGATATATGATGTTTTATCTACCATTAACAAAAGACTATTTTTTCAATATCTTAAAAGCTTAAAAATGAAATGAAAAACACGAATCTTCTTGAAGCAGAAAATTATACAAACTTTTTATTTAATTATTGAAGACAACAAATTCATTTTACATTCTCTAACTGAATGCAGAATTTGTATTATTATCGTATTATTAAGTAATAACATTTTTTTAAAATATAATATATTTTAATCAGAGGCATATACAAAATATGTTAGTAAAAGCTTAATACTAAAAAAAATGAAAAGAAACTGAAGTAAAATTCTTTGATTGAAAGCAGAAAGAATCATTGTTTTCGAAATGCATTTAGATGAGTGATATTTCTCTAAATCATTTATGAAACAAATTTTCTCTATATTTATTAAAAATAAGAATATGAAAAATTCTACACTCTCTAAAAGCTTCAGAATGAAACGGAATCGTTTTCAAATCGACGAGTAAGTTCTTAGTTGAAAAGCCACAAGACAACAATTACCATCAGTAGATTGATTTATGAGTTTGAATGGTCCTACCCCTCTTATTATGCCACGGGGCAGTGGGGAAGATGATACCCTGCTGTTATACGGAACAACAGGCAGAGGGGGAAGGAAAACTTGCTCTGCCGTTTTTCACGCCGTTCATGAATAAATCTTGGAGCAATTTGCGTACACCATCTAGTTACAGAGGATCTGTGTTCAAAGCATTCAGCTGAAATATTTGAACCGTTCAAAGGGTTAAAATGTTTTTTGACTTTCATTTCGTTAATAAAACACGAGAAAAATACTTTAAAAAATCCTATTTTGTTTTATGTAGAGTTTTGTTTAAAAATAGTTTAAACCCATCGACAAGACTGGGGTTTACTTGAAAAATGTCTCCTTGATAAAATTATATAATATCAAACACAGATGATTTTTAAGAACTAATAATATGGACAAGGACTATTCTTCATTATTATAGAATAAAATATGGTATTCTCAATCCTACGAACAAAGCTGAAAAGCTACAGCCTGAAAACAATCAATTTATTTATTTTCATCGGCACTCAGGGTGCCATCTGTATATTGTAGATTGAATTAATAACATTTTCAACGTGTATTCTATTAGCGTAAGAGAGCTTCAGTCGTATTCTCAAGATTTCAACACTGGGCTTTTAAGAGTTCAAGTAATTTGGCGGAAAACGAAAGAGCGCGCCTTTTTTACTACGTACGAGTTCAAAGCAAAACTGACGATAAAAATCCAATACAGTGCCCGCCGCTTATTAAAATCACATTCGTCCTGAGGACATTTGATTTTATATAGCGGCTGATTTTATAAACCGGCATATCTTCACTTAGAAAAAATAAAAGGTTTCAAAGTTAAACTTTACAAATAGAATAAAAGATAAATAATTACCACATTTATATTTATTTTAACTGTTTTAATTTACATTTGACATTTTAATTAAACATGAGATACATTTTTTTTATTTACAGAAGGGTCTTAGAATATTCGCGTATTGTTGTTTGATTAGCAGAATTAGAAATTAAAGATTCAACATCATTTTAAAGTTTATGAAAGTTTTTGATACTTTAAATATGACCTCCTCCTCGCTATAAAGTGCGTCGTAAAACATCAAGCGCTTTTCGGACATCTATTGAAGAGGGCAAGCTTGGCACTGCGATTTCTTCATCTTCCAAGACCGATTCCTTCACTTATTGGTTTGACATTACTTTAGAATTTATGATGTCTGTTGCAATTTCAGAATCAATTTCTCTCCCTATGCTTGCAAATTATTATCATCTATCGACACATATCTTAAAAGGTTTCATTCATTACTTCTCCATTGATGATTATTTCCTCTGTGAGGTTACCAGCCTCATTAGCAATGATTATTCCACATTTTTTGTAGCAGTTCGATATTGTTTTGGACGAAACAATGCCCCATGCATTCGAATTGTACGCATGGAATCCAAAACAAAATGCTATAACTTGAAATAGCAGTTCCATAACCTTGAACACAGAGATTTGATATCCATGAATTAATTTTTTCTTATTTATGTGAATAATTAAGTTAAATTTGTAAAGGAAATGACATACAAATTTTTCTCCAATTTTAACTTCGATTCCCCTGTTGTCCAATAATTGATATGTAAAATTCTAATAATTGTTTTTCCTTCGACCTGTTTTCAAATCGAACACAATCATACAGACAAAAGGTGGCTCTGAAACCTATAAATCAGATTTAATTGGTACCACTTCGTTTATTTCCTAGTGCACTCAAAAGATAACGACTGTTACTTTCGATTACCAGCCCAGACATAAAAGTCCTAGCTATAAATAAAAGAAATTGCATATATATATTTTGACAGTTTGTTTTCTGTAAAATAAAATATATATAGAAAAATATTGAATTAAAATAATGGTAGATCTTCCAAAACACGTTCGTTCACATCTTACTTTTATTTCTATTTCCTTTAATTTATAAACTATGCCTGGAAAAGTAATGTAAGTGTGAATGATTCCAAAGAAATTTTGTTCAAGTAATAATAAATTATTTCGTAAGCAAAATGTCAGTCTCACACATGCGTTAAGTCGAGAATAATTGCACTATTTTCAATTGATGACTTCATATCGTTTATAGCAAAACACCATTTTTTAATATGGCAGTTGACAATTTACGAGGAGAAACTTATCGCATTTCACAAAAATTATCTTAAAAATATAGTATCTAAAATGGAGAGTTAAAAAAGCACTTTCGTTTTAATTTATTTTTTGATATTTAAATATTCATATGAAATATTTGAATCTGAAATGTCTCAATATTATTCGAAATCATGTTAATCATGTCATAAATTAAAATTCTGCATGCCGATCACTGCATTAATTCAGGCTTAAATATATGAAGAGTAAAGAATGTGCTACAAGATATTTAAGTTTTCGATTGAAACTCATCTGACTCTTCAAGATATTTTCATGCCATGTAAGTACCACTTGCACGTTTGCATCTTGCCTCGTCATGATTTTCGAAACATATTATACAATTAATAGTATGCAACAACGCCTAGTATAATATGAAACATTTTACTATACCTGGAAATCGCCATTTCATAGAATAGGAGGCGATTTCAACCTCGGTTTGAATTTGGATCACCATGTATCGAAACAGAGAAATCACCATGTATCGTATCACTATAAAATTCGAAAACAGAGATTCGAAAAACTTCATTATAAAATGCTTAACAAACGTCAATAAGATATTTTACAAGCCTTTCAAATAGTAATAAAGTATTAAATACAAATAATAACTCAAAAAAAAGAAATCATTAAAATTTCTATCTATAAGAAGAAGATCATATTTTGAAAAATCAAATTAAATTAAGCGAAATGAGAGACAGCGGGTTTTAGAGTAGGAGCTGTAGCTTCGAGAAACTTCTTTTGTAGTTTTTTCCTGAGTTGAAGAGCAATCTCTTACAATTCCATTACACGTCATTGAATGCAATCCTGTTACAGAAGCTGGGAAGAATTTTTTGCGTTTATGAATTCAAATCTCGCTATAAAAATTATCGCAACTAGTGGTTTCTTCAGTTTCCTTTAGGATTTAAATAGATTGCATTGTATATCCAGAACGTTGGGTGATAATTTCAGAGGAAAGAGATTTTTGAAAATTTTGAATATAAAAAATCGCGTATGCAACAGTATACGAATGCTATTTATTTACGTTTTCAAACGAAACAAATATAAAAAAATAAGTAAATTAAACTTTTAAAATTCAATTTCGGATGTCCTGGAAGAAATCATCCTAAACATTCTTTTGGAGATAAATTTTGTCCTCTAGGAATAAATAATTCAAGACAAAATATAATTTAAATTTATATAATATATAAATTTATAAAATTTATAAAATATATTTTAAATAAGAAGAACAGGAATTGAAGCAAGCACTTTGCCATTATGCAGAAAGACAACTTTTAAGCTTCACTTGCTGGAATATATAGCGTCAATGATATTGGTCACGATCAGTGGTAGAAGATAAATTACCTGTAAATCCAGGAATATATATATAGTAAGAGAGTTATTATTCTTGAAGAAAATACCTAGTAAATTATTTTCCTCAATTTCTATTTTAATAAAATGTTATTCTAATGACAATTAAATTTTTATTTTTTAGTTGTGATCCTATAACATGAGCAATTTATTTTGAAAGATTTAAGTTGGGTACTCGATATGTGTAAATTTTGTGTTTCGGCATTTGATTCTGGGCTTGTGTAAAACTACAGTTTTATTTTTATAAGTTTACTGCTATTAGTGTACTATTGAATTTTATATTTATTATTGTTCTTGTAATCAGAAATTGATGTTTAATTGAAATAATGATGCATTCCATTCAATAATATTTCACTTAATTTTGTTTTTTAGCCCTTTTGTATTTTCGATTTGCAAAAAATCTGTGAGCGATAGAAGAAAATGTCATTTTTCTTATCAGCGTGTCTGATTTCCTAAAAAGAATTGACATTCTGCAAACCCCAGATTCACGTTGACGTGCGTATTCCTAACTTGTTTCAAGCTATCATAATGATTATTTTGTAAATTTAATTGATTAAGTTTTCAATAAATTATTACATTAGATTTCAGATTTTATATGGCATAGTTTTGCAATAATTTTAAAATTATATTAATTGCTAAAGAAATAACACTAGAATAGGTATTCCAAAGAATGTCAGAAATGAAGCGATATATTATATTAGAATTCCTTGAAAAGGAACGCAAAATTCTTTTTTTGTTTCATCGCAAAATACTAGTTTTTAGTAAATATATGAACAATGAAAAGACTGTAAACTGCTTAAATGAGTTTCAGCATAACGAATATTAACATTTTCTTAAGACGATGCGTCTGGAATTAAACAAACTTTCACTAACTTTGCGGCTTAAACGTTCTCGTGATAAATTAGTGTTTGCTTATTTCAGGACCTTTGGCACATAATTTAAACTAAATAGAAGTAAGTTTACTTCGTCAAACACTATTCTAAAATAATCTCCTTAAAATCAATGCTTTTAACGATCTATGGGGATGTAAATACCTAGTTTACAAATATATCCAATGATAAATTTATTTCCCTAAAGTGGAGCTACGGCGGGAAAGAAACTCTTTAGCACGAAATTTTCACAGAGATCTTAAAGCAAAGGTCGTCAGGGTAGCTAAGTGAAGGTAATTGCAATACCTGGAGTGCTGAGGCCGGTGTCCTCTATGCAATTACCGGTCACGCCCCGACCCCATCCGTCGAAGGCACGCAATCAACGTTTCGGAAGACAAAACCAATATTTTCTCCCTTTCATTTTGGCGGTGCTGGAGCTGCAAAGGCTGCAGTCCTTTGGAGCATGGCCAACTGTGTGATGCTTCTTTTTTCACCCTTCCACAGAAAGATGGCTTTCCCTCTCCCAATTTACTTTTCTTCGCTTCATTTTCCTTTTCCGTTATTTGGTTATAGTTTCTCTTTCACATTTCCCGACGGAAACTCACCTGCTTTAATAAGCTTTCGTTTGCTTTTTTTAGAAATCACTCACGGAAAAAAATATATTGATAGTTTTCTAAAAAACAATTTAGATAATTAGAATAAAAAATTTGGGTGTATTTTGAAGTAAAATTGTTTGTTTTATTCCGTTTTTTGCAGCACTGCTTGTTTCTGATTTGAAGAGCCGCCACTGCGACAGATTGTTTGTCTTCATGTCCACTCGTGTGTTTGTAAACTAAATAACTAAGTAAAACAAAGAACTAGTTAGATGAAATTTAGCCTGTAGTTTTATCACCAGCATTTTCAGATGCGTGGGAAATTTTGCAGTAAATCTATGAGCTGGTTGTCTGTCTGTCAGCCTGTCTATTTCTATATATGTGTAGGTTTTAATTAAAAAATGCAACAAGCTACTTTGTTAAAGTTTAGCATGTGACGTTTGCACCAAAACTGCAGATATATCATATTAAAATTTATACAAATCTTCAGTTTTTGTATATTTATGTATCTCTATTCCATTTGTCAACTGCATTAATTTTACTAACATCTATCCTTTTTGCAATTTATCAAATCTCTAGTCAATGTCATAAATAAATAAACTCTTAGTCCATTTAATCAATATTTTAAAGAATAAATATCGCTTTAGACCACTAGATGGCAGCCCAGCATTAAAATAAGTCGGAATTATGAATGGTGCGAAGTTCTCAGCAACAGATTGAGAACGCCAACAGTTGAAATGTTCTCAGCGAGTGTAAACATTTAAAAGACTCTAAATTCTACTCCAGAACATCGCATCGTGATAATGTTTTAGACTTGATTCGTCTGCCTTTAAGTTATTTTTAAAATAATTGCTCTTAATTATGGCAACGTCAGTGTGTACACACAAAAAATGTATTTCCCAGTAGCACAAAAATATTGAACAATATTCAAAATATTGTAGGTATAATATTGTACAATGTCATGTAAGATTATATAATATCGAAAAATATTGTACAATATCGTGTGGCGTGTTGTCCGACACGTGGAAACGCGAGTGTGTAGAAACGGAGAAACCAAAACAATAATAACATTTTTTTATAAATTACACTACAAATATATTGTAGGATTTATTAAATTTAGAGAAAAATTCCAGTTAAATAAAATTGGTATCACTGAAGAGGTATTTTACTTTTTTTAAAATTTTAGAATGGTGTAAAAATGCTTTTTGAGCGATTGCATCCACCGAAAGTATCGAGAAAAAACGTTAAAATTTCGCTTTATTATTGATTAAAATTTTGAAAAACCGAATCTTAATGATTTGGTGTTTCAAAATTTTAATTAATTAAAAAATATGCTAGTCACTTGCTACCCAGATGTTACGCGACAGATGTGGTAGTTGTTGGTCCAACGGTCTGTCTTGTAGAGCGTTTTGAACTAATTTGTATAATGCAGTCGCATCACGCAATTGACAGATAATATCCAGCTTATAAACAACATCATGCTAAAAAAAACCTAAATAATAAAAACTAAAAATAGCGAATGCCATCGAAAGCACGTGCTTGACACAGAAAGTGAACAGTCTTCAAAGAATTAGGTGGTATATTATCCGTTGTTCTCCTTTGTTTAAAATTAAAATTTTCATTTTAGCATGGAAATGTTTATTGCCTTAATGCTACCTGTAAGTGGCGGGATGCAAACATGCGTGATACATAAAACTTTTGCAGCCCTTAACGAATATTTGTTTTCGCACCTGGTAGGAGCATGCGGTCGTTTCTTGATGTCAGAGGTTAATAAATTTTAAAATATTTGTTATTAAAAGCGAAAAATTTCTTTTCTTCCTCTCTGAAATTAAAAAAAGAGATATGTGGTATAGCTGGTTAAACGACGAAATTCTGTAGACGTTCTTCCTCGCTCCATATAATCCAGTGCTTGGAAATATCCAGAATACAAGATCATTCCAAAGAAGGAAGTTTCAATTTTTAAAACAGAGAGGAGCGACGTTTAATGTTTGGTATTTACATTATTCGTGTCAATTTCTGGTGATTAGTATTATCACTCATTCGCAATTTTCATCATTTTTATCTCTAATTGAATAGGATACACAGGTGTGCATATCGAAATGTTAAATAGTTTTCCTATTAACACAGGTGAACTATCTCACCTTCTAAAACTGTTGGAAGAGATTAAAAAGATTCTTGCAAAAATTCCAAATGTTAAAGATGTCTTGAAGCAAAAGTAGGAAACGCTAGCTACAAAACTCCACGTTATTTCAGAAGCATAAAAGGAAGATTGCCCCCTTGAAGGCCTCTTCCACTGACTAGAAACAATTAGCGAAATTTTGGCCGTTGAAACTATTAATACTTTAAATCTTGCCTCTTATTTTCTTTCCAACCAATACTAAATACCCATATCAAGTTAAATTCTCGGCGGCAAGTCAACATGGAAGATACTTCAGTGGAAATGAGATTGTGGCTCCAGCACCCAGTATCTCCCTACCTAGGTTCAATTAATGGTCGGTATTTCTCTATTGGCACAAGATATTCATACGATATCTTTACGATGTTGTGCGGCATTCAGAATATCGTAGTAACATCGTGGAGATATTCCGTGAGTAACGCATTACGAAATTTATGGAAAGAATGAAATATTGTCTTCTAAATAATCCATTGTGAAATTTTTAGGTACAAATAATTTTAGTGAGCGTTATTCGCATTAGAATATATCTTTAATTTCCTTATACCATGAATGAAAGCAGCGCGAGCGCTCCGCTCCAAATGGAGTGGAACGGACCAAAACCAGCCGTCAATGCCAAAATACGATGAGAATTGACACATTGTGGTCGAGATGGTTGGATTTTCATCCAGTCTCGTTTTCGATTCGGCGCACTAGGCAATAAAACAGAAATACGATCGTGGGGAAGGGGTAGAGATGCTCTCTCACAATACCGAAAACCACAAAATGGGGCAGGCGGCGTGAAGCTCTGACGGGAAAGCGGGGCAGTGCAGTTTTGAAAGCGGGAGGAGGGGTAGACACAGTAGCCCAAGAGGACTAAAGTGACAGGTTGTGTGGTGTGCATGGAGCCTCCGTGAATGACCAACCTAAATAGATGGACTGAAAATTGGAAAGATGTGGAGCGATTCGTTCCAACTGGTCTGGAGCACTCCCCTGGTGCAGTGGTGCGCAAACCGTGGTTCGCCAAATTCAAAGACATTTATTTGATAATACAAAATATATAAGACTTGTCTTCCGAAACGGTAGTTGCGACCCCTGGGGAGGTCGCCAAAAATCTCACACAAAATGAGGGGGTCGGAAATGAAAAAAGTTTGGGCACCACTTCTCTAGTGAATGTCCAGCTTAATGCTGTGGGCAGTGGTCTTTTCCTCTACAGTACATATATGACACATGGTTATTCTACTGTTTACAAGTCAAGGGCAGATGACGGCAACCTAGCTGTCTGCGACAAATAATCAAGCTACACAGGCACCAAGGAATGCTTAGTATTGCCAAGCATAACCAAGGCGCGTTAATTTGCTTACTCATGAATTTAAGGCAAGAATTATGATCAAATTTTGAAATCTTACATGTCTAATAATTCTTTTTTAAAAGTGGTGCATATTCATTTACTCCTGGATTGTGTTTCAATGAATTTTTTTTATTGAATTAAATTCAACTAGTATCATAGAAACTATTGCTTGACATTCTTCTTCTTTAGCTCAGATTAGAAAAGGCAGGAAACTAGAGTAAAAACAAACGAAGCATGAGAGTTTCACTTTTTACTTCACCTAA
The DNA here is from genome assembly GCA_013235015.1 of Araneus ventricosus. Lineage (NCBI taxonomy): Eukaryota > Metazoa > Arthropoda > Arachnida > Araneae > Araneidae > Araneus > Araneus ventricosus. Next base: position 32,552 of record BGPR01009838.1, on the reverse strand, counting down.
AGCCTTTTCAGTGCAAAAAGCATACGGGTACTTTTATACGTTACTAGCTGAACCCGGCAATGTTTTGCTAATGCTAGATTTCAGAATATATATAGATTAAATTTAAAGTTTGATATCAATTATTGTATTTATTTAAAATTGGATATCTTTATATATAAAAGACAGTGTTCGTACTTGTGTTTAGATGTGTGTGTCGAACTTGAATTTCTAATGAAATATATTTCCAGAAATTTGTGGTCAGCTTCCTTAAATTGAAACAGAGAGCCTGCTGTATGGTACATCTGTCCTTGAATCTTGAATGTTGGCATATAATTCAGAGTTATTATTTTCGTTGCGCCAAACGAAGTCATTCGACAACATGTGTTATAATTCGTTTGTTATTCAAAAAATTCTTCGATTGTGTTGTAAAGATGATTCGTTCGCTAACGAACGGGTAGAAACGAACGGATCATCTAAGTGAACGACCTGATCGGGCCGCCATTTTCTGAATAAATTGTTCGTCCGCGAACTACTGTGTGGACCTTCGAACGAGTACGTGGATCCGCGAACTACTGTTTGGACCCTCTTATACTCGTTCGCAAACTGTGAGAAACCTCTTATTCTCGATTGGGATGGACTGGAAGGAGGAAAGTGGAAGGGAAGGGATTTGCAATATCCCGCGGAAGAATGGCAGTTGACCTTGGATGAGGTGGTGTTGGATTAGAGCCGTCTACACGGCTATGGTTGAGTAGGGGATTTCTTTATGATTCATAAAGTTTCTCGGAGGTGTTGGTATCTATGACATTTTGAGTGGGAGGTGGCATTTTCTCTTCGAGAAGATCGTCGGTGTACGATAAACGCGATTTATTGAAAGGAGCGCGAGAAATACATGAGCTTATACAGAGGCCCGGATTATTAAGTAGGCAACTGCGGAGAGACCTCAAGATTTTTTTGCTGTACTTCAAACTTTTATTTAATTTACAAAGGCCATGCACTCGATCTGAAAGAAATTAAAATCACGTGACGTTTAAATTTGGGAATTTTATTCTGGCAATATTCTTAATTAGTTACCTTCTGCAATTTTATAATAAGTTATTTAATAATTCTAAAAAAATATGTTACTTTACAATTTAAAAATATGTGATCCTATGATTAAATAGATAATATGTAGATAGTATTTAAAAAAATTGTCACTTTTCTTACTATTTTGTTTAAAATTATTATTTTTTTAATTTTGCATTTTTTATAGGCAATATACTGAAATAAACTTTCTTGAAAATGATTCGCAGTTAAATGTTTTGCTACTTCTACTAACACAATAAATTGCTTAGAAACTCGAAATATACATGCAATAGACTTTAAGTGCAAAAACTTAGTATTGAGATACAGCCAATTTAGACATTTGAATCGTTATTAAAAATGGTAAAAATTATTGGAACGATTTCTAACTCCTACAGTAAGTTTGCTGAGGCCTTGATAACTAGTTTATATAATGAAATAATTAACTGGAAGTTCTAACTGGCTGCAATATTCTGTCAAATAGAAATTTTGTCGGCTTATTGACTTTTGCCTGCCAAAATGTCGACTGCATCTATTTATTCTTTTGAAACAGTAATAATTATTTAATTCAACTCTTTTTTACAGCCTCCGTTTGATTTATTTTTATAAGTAAAACTTATACATTTAAAACGTTAAAGTATAAATATATATTATTAGCTATATTTTAAATATTTTTCTGGATTTAGTGACTTTTACCTGCCAAAGAGTTTACCTGAGTTTATGATATCTTTTGAACCATTAATAATTATCTAATTGAACCCATTTGTTTACAGCATCAATTTGATTTATTTTTAAAAGAAAAACATTGATAATGTCAGTACGTGAAAAATAATTATTAATTTTAATTTATGCTAACATTTCAGCTTATTACATTGCGTTAGCTAATTACATTATAGTTTTCTTTAGCCGAAAAGGAAAAGTGAGCTCTTATTAATGGGAAAAACCCGCTTTTGAAAAGTATTGAAAATAATCCGCCATCAGAAACCAAACAATATTAGAAAAATTATAAAAATTACAAAACAAATTCCCTCATTCCGTCTGCCGAGAAGGGAGAGGGATCAGCCAAGTCTATACCCCCTACCCTCATTTCTGGTATCATGTGTAGCACAATACTGCTCCTTCACACAGAGAGTCGAAATAAAAGATAAACATTCGGGACAGCGCATGCGTCCCGAACTGCAACCCTTCAGAAGAAAGAGACATTCGCCGCTGACGTAGAACGAAAGAGACCAAATCGATCGTTCGCGAACGAAAGAGCCTACTCATTTTTTCGCAAACGAGAGTCTAAATCGATCGTTCGCGAACGACTTTGAGTCGAATCTTTAAACTGAACGTGTTTTCCCATCACTAATTCATAGAGCTAACAGATGGCGCTGAAAGCTCAAAATCAGAAGTAAATAGAACCACTTCGTTTATTTCCTATTCCCTCAGAAGATAGCGACTTCAATCTTAACTTTCGTTTATCAGCCCGGATATAAAAGACCAAGCTTTAAATTAAGGAAATTTCAGCTTATTTTCTTCCTGAAATTTAGGTGGAAAAAATTGTATATAAAAAATGATTGAATTAAAATAATGGTAGAGCTTTCAAAGCACGTTCATTCATTTCTACTTCCTTTAGGCTACGGGAACTTAAACCTGAAGAGATAAGTTAAATGCGGGGAAATGTCTGACTTCTCTGGTACAGCAGTTGACGAATAATTTTATAGAATTTAATAAAGATTGAACATTCTGGATACTCAGGCACACTTAAAAAACAAAATTCATAATGTAAATTGCAGTTCGACGATTACTATTCGTAAATTTATGTTTAAAGAATATCAATTTGTGGAAAACTCCTCATCGTTCTGTTTCTCTTAGAGGGAAACAAAAATTCTGCTCACTGCAATAAAGATATCCTTCTAAATATTAATGATATTTGACCGGATTTTTTACATTAGTTGAACTACATATCTGGCTTTGAAGTTATGGAAGAAATTTTACCCTATGTCTCGCGCATGCGCAATAAAAATTTTATTTAATACAGCTACAAATATTTTCTCTAATATTCAAAACTTTTTTCCAAACTTTTTAAAAATGCTTCCCTAACATATTGGCATTTATTCTGTAAGTTTTGTATAATATAACAGAAAACTCTGCATGTTATAAGAAAGAAACTGGTGAGCAAATTTGGGATTTTTTAACAAAAAAATTATATCTTCCCGAATATTTGTGCTGCGTTTAGAAAATTCATGTAAATATTATGCACATCAAACATAACCATTTCTAAAAGTTTCATATCGTTATAAGCTTTCTTTGAAGCGGATTGGTCCAAAATAATTTTCTTTTTCATCAATTTTTAGACGGTACCTTAATTGCCCTCAGGACCCATTCTTCACTGTAAAATGAGAGTTATAGTCTATTCCTTACATATTTAAAGTTCAAGAGAGCCTTTCAGGAGAAATTCTAAAAAAAATTAAAATCCGAAATTGTCCGGATACTTTTGATCAGATATTGCCGATTGCATTGAATATCCAGAACGCTGGGTGATAATTTCAAAGAAGTCATTTTTAAAAATTCAAATATAAAGAATAGTGTTTACAATTCAACAGTATACGAATGCAATTTTTTTTCATCCTTTTTGAACAAAAAAATTAAAAATAAATAAATTAAATTTCTAAAATTCAATTTCGGATGTTCTTGAAAAAATCGTCCTAAACATTTTTTTGCAGATAAATTTCGTCCTCCAGGAATAAATAATTCAAAGCATGATGTAATTTCAATTTTTTTATCATTCAGAAAATTTGCAAGAGTTAAAATTAACATTTTCCTTTCAAACTTTTTATGAAAATTTTAACTCTTAAATAGTTTTAATGTAAAACAGTAGTTTTATTTAACTGATTAACAAAGTTTTTTAAAAATAACGTTAACAGTGATTAGCACATGTGACTGAAAGATATCAGAAATAATGATATTAGTTTGAATTTCATTACAAAATTGCTAGAAATCATTTTTTAAAAAATTACAACGTTGCTACAAATTTTTTTAAAAAAATTACAACGTTGCTACAAATTATTTTTTTTAAAAATTACAACGTTGCTACAAATTATTTTTTTAAAAATTACAACGTTGCTACAAATTATTTTTTAAAAAATTATTGAAATTAAGTGAAAAAAATGCACGGGAATTAAATTGGCATCATTGAGAAAATTCTTCTTTTTTAAATTTTTAAGCTGTTGAAAAACGTCTCTTGGGCGATAATATGCGCTGATATAACATTTTGATTCATTTTTAATGAAAAAATATTGATAAGCCCTTTTTAGTGAGAACTTACCGCCCGAGAAGCAATTATTGTCAGCTCTGCAAAGCTTCCGGTGAATAACGCATTACTCGATTTACGGAAAGAATAAAATATTTTCATGTAAATTATCCGTTCTGAAATTTTTAGGAACAAAATCTTTTAGTAGATGTTATTTGCATTAGAGAGAAACTTTTAATTTCCACGTACGAAGAACGATAGCAGCGTAAAGTTCGACATTCACGAGTGTTCCGTTTCACACCATTCCATTGGAGCGCGTCGCTCCAAAACCCGTCGTCAATGCCAAATTCCGATGAGAACTGGCAAGAGTTTGTCGAAATGTTTGGATTTCATCCGGCCCCGTTTTCCATTCAACGCACTATTCCATAGAACAAAAATACAATCGTAGAGAAGGGTTAGCGATTAAGGATGGGAAAACCTAACGGTTAAAACCGAACAACGGTTTTTTCGTTTCGAGTAAACGATTTTCTTCGGATATTTTTTTTGGCGTGGTTATAATTGGTATTTTTTTAAATCCAATAACGGGGTAAATTACAATACAGGAACTAAACAACCTGAAAACTGAATGGAGTGAATTTACCTGATATTGCGAAAATAATGTGCCAAATGATTTACCAAAATGAAAACTAAAAAATAATTGTAATAATTTCATATTTTCATTTTAATTACCAAAACTATTTTTACTAAGTTGTTTTATAAAATTTGATAGGAAGAAAAAAAAGGATCTTAAACATTTATCGTCGAACATGATTTTTTAATGATAACTGCATATAATGAGACCAGGAAACAAAAAAGTACACATTACTTTAATTTTCTTCGATAAGTTTTCAAATAATTAAAATTAGAACAGCTTAAATTTTAAACATAATATCGATATGTGTTTGATATCCTTTTCTGATTTACAAAAAAAATATATAATTAACAACAGAATTTTTTTCTTACTTCCACAGATTAATTAAAAATATTATTTCCCTTCGTATATTCAGCTTGATAAATTTTGTAAAATACGATATCGAATTTACGAAAAATCTAACTTGAACGAAAGAAATAAAGGCAGAAAATGTAAATAGATGAGAATTTCTACAGTTGAGATCCGATAGAAATATTAATACTGTAAAAATTTTGTATTTTTATGTATTGTATTTTCCACCTGCAATAAAGTCGAGTAAAGAATTTTCATGATGCCATTTGGTTGTAAAAACAACGAAAATATAACGGATTTGGATTAAAAAACATTTTGCTAGGGCTGTCATCTATTTTTCCTTTCTGAAAGTCTAAATGAAATCGTCTAAATTAAATCGAAATACAATTTTGAAAAAATCAGATTTGTTCAACAAATTATAATATTTACAATATTTTTTTTTATATATTATTGAAATTCAATGATCTAATTTTTCAAAATATTTATAAATTTCATTCGCCGAATTCCATTTTTTCAAAACAGTGAATAAAGTGTCTGCCTTTTTTTACTCAAACTTGCTAATGATCAGCGTATAATACCTCTTCTACATGATGCTTACAAAGTTATCACATGAAGTATCAGTTTTATCACCTTGAACACAGAGATTTGTTATCCCATCAATTATTTTTTCTTATTTATGTCAATAAGTAAATTAATATTGTAAAGGAAATGGCATACAAATTTTTCTCCAATTTTGCCATCGATTCCCCTGTTGTCCAATAATTGAAATGTATAATTCTGATAATTTTTTTCCTTCTACCTGTTTCCAAATAGAATACATTCATACAGACTCTGAAACCTCAAAATCAGATTTAATTGATACCACTTCGTTCATTTCCTATTACATTCAGAAGATAACGACTTTAACTTTCGTTGACCAGCCCGGACATAAAAGTCCAAGCTATAAAGTAAGGAAATGCACTACGATTAAAAAAGCGTTGTCAGCTACTAAAGAAATAATTATATATATAAAAAGATTGAATTAAAATAGTGGTAGAGCTCTCAAAGCACTGTCGTTTACATCTTACGTTTATTTTTATTTCCTTTAATTTATAAACTATGCCTTTAAAAGTAACGTAAGTGTGAATGATTTGAAAGGCATCTTGTTCAAGTATTACTTACTAAATGATTTCTTAAGCAAAATATCAGTCTCAAACAGGCGTTAGGTCGAGAATAATTGCGCTCTTTTTAATTGATGATTTCATTTCCTTTACTGCAAAACAGCATTTTTTAACATGGCAGTTTACGAAAAAAAACTTCTCGAATTTCACAAAAATTAACATACTAACATAGCATCTTAAATGGAGAGTTAAGAAAGCAGTATCGTTTTAATTTATTTAAAAATATTTAAATATTCATCTGAAATTAATGAATCTGAAAAGTCTCAAAATTATTCGAAATCATGTGAACCAAGCATAAACTAAAATACTGCATTCAGATCACTGCATTAATTTTGGCTTAAAAATATGAGGATTAAAGAAAGAGCTAAAAGAGACATTTAAGTGCTTGATTGAACTCATCTGACTCGTAAAGATATTTTCAGGCGATGCAAGTACCACTTGCTTCGCCATGATTTTCGAAACATATTATACATATAATAGTATGCAACAATGCATAGTATATTTTGAATCAACATAATATACATTGAAATGGCCATTTAATCTCGGTTTGTATTTGGAGCACTATGTAAGTAATCGAAAGCAGAGATTCAAAAGATTCTTTATTGTAAAATGTTTACTAAAAGAAAATATTTTACTAGCAATAAAAATAATAACTCAAAAACCAGAAATCTTTACACTCCCCATCTTTAGGAAGAACATGTTTTTGAAGAACAGATTAAATGATACCGAAACGAGAGACATTAGTGGGTTTTAGAGCAAGGGCAGTAGCTTCCAGAAACTTCTTTTGTAGTTCTGTTTTTTCTGAGTTGAAGAGCAATCACTGATAAGTCCATTCAACGTAATTGAATGTAATCCTGTTACAAAATCTAGAAAGATTATTTTGTGTTTATAAATTATAATGTCGCTTTAAAGATGATCGCAACTAGAGGTTTCTTCAGTTACCTTAAGGGTTTAAATAGATTGTATTGAATATCCACTACTCAGGGTGATAATTTCAGAGAAAAGTTATTTTTAAAAATTCAGATGTAAAAATAGTGTTTACAATGCACCAGTATACGAATGCAAATGTGTTATCGTTTTTAAACAAAAAATAAATAAATAAACTTACAAAATTAAATTTCCGATGTTCTGGAAGAAATCGTCCTGCACATTTATTTGCAGATAAATTTTGTCCTTGAGGAATAAATAATTGAAAATGAAATGTAATTTTAACTTTTTTATCATGCAGAAAAGTTGTCAAGAGATGATTGAAATATTTTTAATATTTCAAATATTTTTAATATGCGAAATTAAAATTTCGCGTTTTTGTCATTTTAAAAATACTCGCATAAACAATTTACAAACATTCATTATTCTACTAAAATTTACTTACAAAAAATAATTCTAAAAATGAATTAATAATTATATATTTTTATAAATTATTATTGCGCAAATTTGTTTTACTTTCTCTTTAAAGGAATGAATATTTTCTTCAGATTTTAAAACTGGTTTATTTTTTTAAGCCTCAACGTATTCACAGTCCAATGATCTTGTTATAGGTTTTCATGTATTTTATATGTTCTTAAAATATTTCACCCATTTTTCCACTCTGTAACATTGGCGCCTCATCCATTAGGGGGGGTGAGCGGCCCCCCCCCCCCCCCCAAGAAATTTGTTTTAAGGCTGGAATTTTCTTTTTTATTCTAATTGGCTTTCTTTTCCACTTTGACAGTTCAATTATCAACTAAAATGGCGAAATAGCGAAACAAGCTTTCAAAGAAGAAGTAAAATCAATCAAGAATTAAGAGAGAGACAGACCAGAGTTGCATACAGTTCTGCCCCTCCTAAGGGGAAAAAATTCGAGAACTGAGCATCGCGGATCGCTCTGTCGGAAGAAAAAAGCAAAGCTTTATTCCTTTGAAATTAGAAGCCCTCCAGCTGAGATTTTCACAGATCCTTTTTGACAGGACTTCCGCCTTTGTCTTCCTTATTTGACTTCTTTTCGCTTTCTCCAATCAGTTAATAGTTTTTTAAAATCAAAACCTGGAGGAGTTGTAATTTTTTTACTCCTTCATCTTTTTTATAGGAATTTTAGTTATAACCAAAAAATATGAAAACTTTTTTTTCAAACAAAGTTTTTTTGCATATAAATGAAAAACTATAATTTTTTAGTATATCATTATTATATACCATAATATAATCAGCAAAAAATTTCCTACAACTTTTGCAGCACTGGGTGTTTCTGAACTGACGAGCCGCCACTGCTCAGTACATCAAGATTTTCAGGAAAATACTCAAGTAGGGAGTGCAAAAAAAATGTATTTTTAAGCTCATGGCACAAAACATTGCTTCAAAGTGCTCTTCATAGTGGGAAAGGAATGATTAATTTTAAATTGATTTCGAGTGTCTTTAGGAGTGCATGGAATTTTTTCTTTCTTTCATCTTTTTCCTTTCATAGAAGGTCCGTAGTCAGAGAGACGAAAGGAATCTATTTCTTTGAAGTTGAATGGGCGACCAGCCCGTCCGATCAGAGGGTGTGAGAGGCTATTCTCAGAGGTTTTTTAACATTACGTCTGTGGGCCAAAACTTCAACGTCAAGAAAAAGCGTCCGTTAAGAGGGGTGACAGCTATGCAGTGATTTCCGCATAGAGAAGTTTTACTATACATCATTTTCAATCGCTCCGTTCAAAATAAAACTACTATAACTTTCACTGTCAGCGAGCTTCGCGATCCTCTTGAAAATATCGAATCTGCAACTTCTTATTTACTGCATTCGTAATGAAGGCAATTTTCCATTTGTAAGTTAGAATAAGTCCAGACGCTAATTCGAACGATTTGTGTAACTTTACAATATTTTTATATATTATTGAAATTCTATCATCTGATTTCAAAATATTTAAATAATTCCTTTTCCGAAATCCATTATTTCCAAAGAGTAAAAAAGTGCATATGGTATCTGACTTTTTTTACTTAAACTTGCAGATGAAATTGCAATTATAATACCTTGAACACATAGATTTTTTCTACCATTAATTAATTTTGTATTATTTATGTGAATTATCAAGTTAAATTTTTTAATGAAATATATACAGATTTTTCTCCAATTTTAACAATTTTTCCCTGTTCTCCAATAATTGAAATGTATAATTCTTTTCAATTCTACCTGTTTCCAAATATAATACATTCATAAAGAGGTTTCTTCATTTGCCCTTTGGATATAAATAGATTGCATTGAATATTAAAAAGGCTGGGTAATAATTTAAGAGAAAAATGATTTTTAGAAATCAAAATGTAAAAAATTGGGTTTACAATGCAAACGTGTACGAATACAAACTTGAATCATTTTTAAACAAAAATAAATAAATAAAACTTCTAAAATTCAATTTCGGTTTGTTCTGGAAAAAATGGCCCTAAACATTCTTTACGGATAAGTTTTGTCCTCCAGGAATAAATAATTGAAAATAAAATCTAATTTCAGTTTTTTATCACGCAAAAGAGATGTCAAGAGTTAATACAAATATTTTCCTTTCAAATTTAAAAAAAAATTTTAACTGTGAAATGGACTTAATGGAAAGAAGATTGTTTTATTTAACATAAAACGAATTTATTGTCGGTTTATATCAAAGATGCAGAGGCAGATCTCTAGGCTACATTTGACTCTTAGGCAGATGCAATACATTTGTTCTTTATAGTTCATTGCAGTTAGATAAAAAAATGTCGAATAGTGTTTTATGTAAATTATAATACAGGCCTGCAAAATTTAACTTTTTGATAGGGTTTTACTTAAATTAATGTGAATTATATGATATTTGTGATGACCTTTTTAAAGAGTAAAATATTTTTCTGAATCGCGTAAGGACTTTTTACAATTGCGAAATTTAAAATTTCGAATTTTAATTCCCAATATATTCATTATTTTACTGAAATTTATTTACAAAAATAATTCAAAAAATCATTTAATAATCTGATAGATATCTAAAAAAAATTTAAAAACATTTTGAAAATTCATTTTACTTTATCCATAAAAGATTGCTTATCTTCTTCAGATTTTGAAACTGGTTCATTATTTTTTAAAATCCCAACATATTCACATCCCAATGTCCTTGTTATCATTTTGCACGCATTTTATATCTTCCTGAAATATCTCATCCATTTCTTCACTCAGTACCCTTTGCGGCTTGTCAATTAGGGCTGCGCACCTGCAGTCCGCTCTGAAATTATTTGCAAAGCTTGCATTTTTCTTTTTATTCTAATTGACTTGTTTTTCCAATATTCTGGTGCAATGATCAACGAAAATAGCTAAAAGTAATAAAAAAACTTAAAAAGAAGACGAAAAATCAATCAAGAAGTATGACAGAGAGAGAGACCAGAGCTTCATAGAGTTTTGTCACTACTAAGGATCAAAATTCGAGCACTAAGCAACGCAGAGCGCTCAGTCGTAAGAAAAAAGCAACCCATTCTCCTTTTGAAATCAGATGCACTCTAGCTGTGATTTTCAGAGCTCTCGTTTGGCGGCACTTCCGCCTTTGCCTTCCTCATTTGGCTTCTTTTCGCTTTCTCTAAACATTAAATAATTTTTTAATTTATATCTGGAGGACTTGTAATTGGTTACTCCTTTATCTTTTTCGGGTGCTGATTAGAAATATGTGGTTTCCCATCAAAACTTTTTGTAGGAATTTTAGTTACAGCCACAAACATGAAAACATTTCCCCGCCCCCAATTTTTTGCATATAAATAAAAAAACTATCAATTTTAAGTGTATCATTATTAGATACGAAAATAATCAGAAGAAAATTTCAAACAACTTAGGTCTATATATACTCAAGTTGGAAGTGCAAAAAAATGTATTTTTAAGCTCAGGGTACAAAACATTTCTCCAAAGTTCTCTAGAATTTTTTCTACTGTCTTGGCATAGTTAGGATCCTTGTAATATTAAATTCATACAAACCAAAAGGTGCCATTATAGCTGTTTCGCATTTGTACTCTTCTGGAAGCGGACTTTGATGTAAATAAAATTAAAATTTGCTTTAAATAATTCAATTTTAGAAACGATTTTAATGTCCTTTAATATTTGATGTAAATTTTGTATCCTAGTTATAGGGTATCGGTCAGGATTCGCTTGACTATTAAGCTGACGGTAAAATACCCATGTAGCCGATAGGGCACAACTTCTTTCGTGAGAAAATGCAAAGGACTTGACCATCGCGGAATTCTTGGACGATTTATTTCATTGTCGAAAATAAATTTCAACTCTGCTTTAGCTATTGCTAGTCGTTTTGGATCAAGCTGTCGTGCTTTGGCAAGAATAGGTTGACCATTTGTTTCGATTAAAAGTTTAACATCTTATTTTATTTGATTAGGGTAAATATTAGGTTTAGAAATGCGACATACTTTAAGTGTAAATTCGAAATTTTTCATGGATTCATTCAATGTTCTTACAACGTTATCGTTTGATATAGCAGTTATATCTCCTTGAACACAGAGATTTGTTATCACATCCATTATTTCTTTTTCTTATTTATATCAATAAGTAAGTTAAATTGATAAAGTAAATCAGTTTTCAAAATATTTTTTTGACGTCAGCAGTTATGAAGAGAAACTGAAAAACACGAAGTATTCCGAAATCAAGATTTAACATTTTTATACCATAAGTTGAGATTTCTGCGCCATTAGCAGCATATAATTTCTATTTTGACTTCGTTTCCTTCTGAGCTGTAGCCTGAATTATGCTAACATCAGCTCCAATGTCAACGAGAAAGTGCAAATTTGATCTTCGGCCGCGGACGAATAAACGAAATTCGCAACAATGCTTTACATTTTCTGCAGCAGCGTTAATCACTGAATTTACTGCAGATTGGACTGTTCGTGATTATCATTTGGTTTCTGATTCCAACTGCAAGGTGGCTGTCATGTTTCCGAAAAACATTTTGCGCTAAATCGAAAATTAAAGTAACACGATTTTCCTTTGGGATCAAAATTATTGAGCCGGTTACTTTGAAATCGCTTATGAAAAGAATTGTTATTGCGGGCTCTTGGTCTAGTCATAGTACGAGCATATTATTCAGCAATTGGCTGCTATAAATTTTAAATTTGATCTAACAATTCGTAAGAAGAATTGTGTATATTATTTGTACTGCAAATTTTGGTTTTAGGCTCATATCGCAAATGTTGTCATCTATAAATGCCAGACTATCAACGTTCTCTTTACTGTTAATTAAAATATTTTTGATAGATTCAGATAATTTTCCAAGAAATAAAGTTTTAATGAAATTTTCAGAAAAATCCAAAGTACCTACTGATTTTTTTTGTAAAAACTGACTCGACTTTATATCACCTAATACAATTCCAGTGATTAAACGATGAATTCTTGTATTTTTAATTTCTTTAATAGCTAATGAAGTGAAGAGTAATATTGTTTAAAATAACTTAATCTCAGTAATTGGGGAGTTTGAAATCTGTAATACTGTCCTATATGTTTTGGAATAAATCTTGTTGTTTGTTGGGTTTCCAATTTTCTTTGATCGAAGTTTTGCTAATTTTTATACAAAATTCGAATTACTTTTCCTCACTAACTTATTTCAAGGTTTCATACCCAAGTAAAGTAAATTTTATAGTAATAGTACAGAAAAGAGCTGATAAACCTTGAAAATTCCAGATTTCTAACGGTGAATTTTCTGCATCTCGTTATGATTTACAACACTTATTGAATAGAGAAATTAAGTTTTGTGAGATTAACTTCCACGGACTTCCTGTCAGTTAGGAAATTACGCAGAATTAAGATCAGGTAGTCAGGAAATTTGTAGGTGATCAGTTTGACAATCAAGCGTTGATGCCACATACGATCGAAAACCTCCTTTACATCCAAGAAGACACCACTAGAGTAATGTTTGACATTAAATCCGTCAACAATTTTGTTGGTAACACGAAGAAATTGATGAGTACAGCTGTGTCTTTCTCTGAAGCCGAATTGTTCATTGGGGATGATATTTTGATTATTCCAGTGCTCATTTATTCGTTAAGGAGAAATGTTTCGTGCAATTTTCCTATGTTGTTCATGAGGCGTGTAGTTTTTTAATAATGATTTTGTAATTTTGTCTGTTTCAAAGGTTGAATCAAGTTTCTATTCGCATTAAAATGATATAAGTAAAACGTGTATTTATTTAAAAATTCGCCTTTAATTTCCAATTTTCAGCGCCGTTGAGGCGGGAGAAGATATTAACCTATAATTCTAAACATTTTTAAAAATGCTGTTGTTAATAAATAGTAGCTTTTAAGCACTACCGCAAAGCGAACAATGAAATCTTTGATTTTTTATTAATTTTTGAATTTTGTCAATTTTTAGTCCAATTTTCTCAACTTTCTGCCCATTGAGGCGACAGACAATATCAATTCAGAGTTATAAAATTTTATACATTTTTTTAATGTTGGGAGTTCGCAACGTTTCCACATTACCGCAATAAGATCTAATAAACTTCTACTTTTTCGGACCGCCCTAATGTGCAATATGAAGGCAGACATTATGGCTGTGTTTTAATGCTGTTAATAAGTTATTTATTGTTGAGGTAACATGGAATTATTATTGGAGTCAACACCTATGCAACCTACACCATTCTTAAAAATACAAATTGTGTTGCTGTATAATTTTTAAAATCGTGTCCCCATTTGTCCAATGTTTGAAATGTATAATTCTGATGGAATTTTATCCTACTACCCGTTTCAAAATAGATTATATAAAAGCATCCACTGATCTAACAGGTAGCTCAGAAACCTCAAAATCAGAAGAAATGAAAAACGGAATGACATCGCTCTGAACCAAGCCACTCAAATGAAAATAACTTGAACTCTAATTTTTTTCTCCCATCGGGCACATAAAAATTCCTTCTTTAGAAATGCAGGTCAATTATATAAGAGTGTTTTAGATAATTTTTATAAAGAAAACATTTATTTAAAATAGCGGTAAAACTAATATAAACATGATTATTTACATCCAAATGCTTCTTTTTTTCTACGTCCTTTAATGCTTAAACTATCACTGGAAAATAAGTAAAATTCGAAAGATTTTAGAGAAAGCATGTTCAAGCAATACCTATTTAAAGTGAATTCGTAAGCAAATTGACAATCTTTAAAACAGCCTTAGAGCGACCTTAAGTGTACGAAAATTGATCTCTTTTCAATTGACAAATGTTCATGCATTTTCTGCATTGCCGTTTCATTTATTGCGAAACACCATTTTGTAACATGGTGCTTGAAAGTTTAGGAAAGGAAAATGCCAGAAAGTTTCGTTTTAATAAACTTATTATTTATTAAATATTAATCTTAAATGTCTCAACATTATTGCAAAATCATTTACATCTTTCGATAATTATAATTCTTTATTCAAGTCATTCCATTAATTCTGGCTAAAAATATTCAAAAGTTAAGGAAACTTCTATTAAAATTTTCTGTTGGAAATCATTAGAATCTTTAAGCTCATTCAACGCTTTGAAGGTAATAATATAATATTTGCATCTTTCTTCTCCATAATGTTTGAAACATATACATGCAGTAGCATACCAGCATAGTATATATTTTTAAACAGAATAGTATACCAGAAATGGCCATTTCAAAGCTTAGAAGATTATTTCATAAATTGGCAATTTCTGTGTGCATTTGGAACAGCGTGTTTTTATATTCGAAAAGAGAAATCCAGGAAACTTCACTGTAAAATGACTACCAATTGCAATCAAATATTTTGCAAGCCTTTCAATTAGTAGAAAAATTATTAAATACAAATAAACACTCAAGATACAGAATTTATTCTAGAACTCGTTTTTATGAAGAACAACTATGTTTTGGAAAAATATGATAAATTAAGTCGAAACGAGAGAGACATTAAAAGTTTTTAAGGTTGGGGCTGTATTTCAAGCTTTGAGAAATTTAATCTGCAGTTCTGTTTGTTTCTGGATTAAAGAGCAGTCACTGATACGTCCAGCAAACGTTACTGAATGTAATCCTTCTATAAAAATTATAAAAATATTTTTCATTTATTAACCCTTTGAACGGCTCAAAAATTTCAGCTGAATGCTTTGAAAACGTCTCCTGTGTAGCTAAATGGTGAACGCAAATTTGTCGAAAAATAACTCATGGGCTGTGTGAAAACCGGCCAGGGTAAGTTTTCCTTTCCCCGTCCTAATGTTCAGGAGAACAGCAGGGGTTAATCTTCCCCGTCCGAACAAGAGGGGCAGGGCCATTCAAAGTCATAAATCAGTCTGGTTAGAGTAATTGCTATCTTGTGGCTTTTCAACTGAGAACTCTCCGATTTGAAAACGGTTCCCTTTCAGTCTGAAGCTTTTAGAGAGTGTAGAATTTTTTCATATTCCTATTTTCAAAAAGTATACAGAAAATTTGTTTCATAAATGATTTCGAGAAATATCACTCATCTAAATGCATTTCGGAAACAATCATTCTTTCTGCTTTCAATCAAAGAATTTTACTACAGTTTCTTTTTCTTTTTTTTTTAGTATTAAACTTTTACTAACAGATTTAGAATATTCCTCTGATTAAAATATATTATATTTTTTTAAAATTTTATTACTTAATAATACGATAATAATACAAATTCTGCATTCAATTAGAGAATGTAAAATGAATTTGTTGTCCCGAATAATTAAATAAAAAGTTTGTATAATTGTCTGTTTCAAGAAGATTCGTGTTTTTGATTTCATTTTTAAACTTTTAAAATATTGAGAAAACAGCCTTTTGCCAATGGTAGATAAAACACCATATATTACATTTGAAAAAAAAATCTTCCGAAATAATCAAGGAATATGCGAAATAAGATTTTTAAACTAAATTTAACACTAAAATAAGAAAATATGTTAAAAATTCCGCGTACATACGCAACTAGTTTTTGATCAAAATTAATATATTCTTTTTTAATGTTTCAATATTTCCAGTATCAGTTTCTTATTTTATTTATAGACTTGGTGCGAATTTCAGTAAAATTAGTTGATATATCTGTTGCTACTCGAGACCCAAAACATTTTCGAAAGTCCATTTAGCATTCATAGCAATCGAAACACAAATTTTTATTGATGAAATAATATATGAAGACAAATATTTGTGATTTTCCCCAAATTACAAAATGCTTCAAATCGTTTATAACGTTCATAATTGATTTTGCTTGCTAAGCAAAATACTTACGTGCATTTTTGAAAAAATCTTTTATCTGAACCAGAAACCTTCTTCCCAGACCTGAGGATTGTATTTCAACCAGGAACCATCTTGGTTCAACAAATGGAAAAACAGTCATGACTTCGGTTCAAACCAAGTAATGCACTTTTGTTGTATGATTTAAAATAGGGAAAACGGCGACACAAGTGGCAAGTGATTTTTCATTAGCTTTTTATTTCATTAAAGATGCTGCAATCTTCTTTTCAGCGTCTTACACTTTCTTAGAAAATAAAGAAAATGTTACTGCTTCTTCTGTCAAATACCACAAATGTCCACTGAAAGTTAAAATACCAGCTCTGGCAACCTCAGGTTCGTATTTCTCATATATGTTCAGACTCCCAAAGCATTTGATCAGTTACAGGATCATGTGTAGCATTTTGGGCATTCAACCAAACCTTAACAGAAATCAAAGCGTTGAACAGACATATTTGATGCAAATTTTGGATTTTACTATTGCCATATTGAAGTTGTTTACCAAAAGCACGCATTTTTGCCTCGTAAAGTATACATTTTCATTGTATGCATTCATCTCGCTTTGTGAAATGACCCAGGTATTTGCCAATAAACACCCAGAGGAGTGTTTCTCTCAACACTATTAGGACAACCTCGGCACATTCCCTGTAGTCACTGACGGCAGAGAATGTGTCGCAGCCCATGAACATATAAGAGAAGTACGACTCTGAGGTTTAACTTTTAGTAAATATCTGTAGTATTTGACAGAAGAAGCAGTAACATTTTCTTTATTTTCTGAGAAAGTGTCAGACTCTGAAAAGAAGAAGATTGCAGCCTCCTTAATGAAATACAAAGCTAATGAAAAATTACTTCCGATAGGTGTATCCGTTATCTCTGTTTTCAATCATATCACGAAACTGCATCAACTGATTGAACCGAAATCATTGTTGATTTTTATTTGTTGAATTAACATGTATCATGGTAGGAAAACAATCCTCAGGTCTGGGACGAAGATTTCACGTTAAAAGAAATAAAAAAATTTTCAAACACTTAAAAGTAGTAAATAACGCAGCCGAACTACGGGCAAAACTAACGGAAGATTTCAGTGAATCGATAACCAAAAATGAAGAACAGACTAAGAATATTCTTTCGTCTGCTGAAGAAAGTAGGAAAATAACTCTTTGCTTTAAGAAAACAGTTTTGAACAAAATTTAAAGCAGTTAAAGTGATGACAAGAGATTATTTGACAATTATTTGAACTTATAAGTTATTTGGAAAATTAGCAACTGTGAATATTTGATCTTTTTATTTAATGTTGCATCGTAAACTGTCAAATAAAATTGTAGATTTCAACTTATAACTGCATTCATTTTTATATTCTTTTTTAACATTTTAGTTAATTTTCAAGCTCTTACTGAAAACATATATTAACTGTGGTGTGGTGTTTCCAAAAAGCAACAACGAGAAATTAGTGCAAATTTTCATCATTTTATGCTTTTTTGTCGCAAGTCATAAGTGTCTAAGGTTACAATTAATACTTATTTGTGTTTATATTCTGACTAAGCATATCCATAGGAACAAACATAAACCAGTTTTAACACATTAATATCCATATAAAATTTCTTAAAAAATTCTAAAAATTTTAAGAGCTTTTTCGAATTTTAGGGCTTTACAGGCAAACCGTACTCTTCACTTAAAGGGCTGAAAATTCGTATACTCTCTATTAGGACCAAAAGGAATGGGATAAATCCTGGGGAGCAAGGTGTTTTCAGAAAAAGGTTTTTTACGACCCCCTAATGCAACAATATAAGAATGCAA